>APFE030017862.1:103354-142581 GCA_000404065.3 Pinus taeda
GCCCCTCAAATACATTCAAGATTATTTCAGAATGGAGGAATGCATGAGAAATAATAGAAAAAAATTTACATAGCATGTTAAAGATAGAGAAAACAATGAAGGTATACATATCTATTTATATTGTGATATGATTAACTTTGGGGAACGATACGAGGTGATCAGAAAAGTACAAGACATATGTTTGACGCCAAATACATACATTGTTTATGTTCTTATAAAACTTCCCAAGACATGTGAAAATGTTAGATATTGTCTCTTAAAGGTAAATATGACACATATGAAGAATCTACAAAGTTGTGTGAAGAAATCACACTCAACATTGCATATAACATTGTAAGTATTCTTTTTCTTTACTGGTTACTCTGGAAGGAAAGGAACAACAGAATTTTCAACAATGTTGGTAGGTCAATTGACACTTTGTGGCAACTTCTAAAGCAAAATCTCCAAGAAACTCTTGCTATAAGGCATTGGCAAGACACGAACTTGCCAAATTCACCTCAGGAGCATCTCATCATGAATGCCTAGAATCTCAACTTGTCTTCATTGGCTCATGTCATAGCTCGATCTCCTACAAGTCCCGCCTCTCCTCTCTTTTGGTCTCCGCCTACATCCAATTCATTCAAATTGAATTTTGATGGGGCTGCCAAGGGTAATCCAGGGCTTATGAGCTTCAGAGGAGTATTTAGGAACAAAGTGGGAGTAGTGATACATATCTACTATGGCTCAATTGGCAAAGATACCAACAATGTTGCTAAATTGGAAGGTCTATGGAGAGGGATCTGGTCTATGGAGAGGGATCTGCATCGCCGATCAAAAGAACTTCTTCCCTTTAGAGGTAGAGGGAGACTCCCTCATCTTAATAAACGTGACCACTATAATACAAGCAGGCACTTCGTCCGCCAAGATTGCCTCCAGCTGGAGGCTACTTAGCAGACTGGAACATCTGGAGGAAAGGCTCAGGCAGCCCCATAGTATCCTCTTCAAGCATGTAAAACGCACGGCCAACAAGGTAGCGGATAGATTGACCAATCAAGGGGTTAACCAGCAATCTCAATACTCAGGATCCCTTGACAATTTAGATGATGAAAAACTTAAACATGAATGCACTACTCTGGTGCAACAGGATTACTCGCTCCCGGATGCGGGTGATTGATGGTTCACGGAAGGTGTACAAGGAGGGTAGGTGGCAGCCCTAGAGCGCCAAATGTACCAGCTCCAGGATGGCCAGGCAGCTCTGCACAGGGGAATTAACAGGGGCATTTATGGGAGCATTCAAGCTGCCGCCCAAGCCCAAGGATATCAGCGCGATGGGGTTTGGTTCAGTTGGTCGAACAGTGGTCCAGAGCGTCTCACGACGGGAGAGCCTATTCTCCTACTCTCTGTTGGCTTTGGGGCACGTCTTCCGCCATTTCTGTATAGTTTGTCTCTGCTGCAACAGGTATGCTCTTACAGCCTTCAAGCATTTCATGGTTCGAGCACTCGGTGTGTACAAAATTGTTTTGGTTCGGTCCGTGGTTTTCCTAGAGCATCCGCCTTTCTGCTTTCTCTTCGTTCTCCACTCTTTGTATAACATTCCTCATCCCTGTACGATGCCAAAAGAGAGAATGCGTATGGTTAGCAGGCGTGGTGGTTCGAGGGGACACGCCTCGAATCGACCCCCTTCCACTTCTCAAGACACCTCTGTTGATGCCACGATTCATCCTGAGACCAGACGAGGTAGAGGCAGAGGTCGGGGGCAAGTCAGGGGCGCAGATTGCAGACATACTGTGCACCCCACGACCAACTATTACATCCCCTGCATGCTGGACAACTCCACCTTCATTGTCTCGGTGACGATTGAGAAATGTGATAATGCACCGGTTTCAGGAGCTTCTCATCAGGTGGTTCCTGCAGAACATAGGCAGGCCAGTCCAACTGCAACCCATGCCAAATCTCAGGTGGAACGCCAACACTGCACATGGGCACCGAGGCTAGCCCAAGCGAGCCTGTGAAAGGAGAGACCTCAAGTTCTGAAGATCACTCTTCTGATTCCTCGTACTTAGGACAATGGGATTGCAGAATTGAGGAGGAACAACCGACAACCTTTGATGCAGATTAACACGGTCAGCGCCTCTGGTTTTTTGTCTCATCCTCTGGAGCAGAAATCCTCTCTCTTTTTGATTCTCAGTGCGCTTTGTCAAGTGCCTTCGTTTCGTCTCGGGCCGAAGTCTGTTTCTGTTTGTGTCATTTTCAGTTCTAGTATGAGTCAGGGCTTTGAGTCCCTCTGTTTTGTTCAAAGTCCCCTGAAAATTCTCACTATGATGTAAGGTCTCAGGCCTGGTTCCCTAATCAGGTAGTCAAGTTGTTGTTTTATGCCAATCACTTGGCTTGAACTCTCGAGGCAGAGCCCTCGCTGTAATTTTTCAGTATTAATATAGAAGTAGACTAAATTAGAAAAAAAAAACATTGTAAGTATTCTTATTTATATTTACGTGTTATGAATTATTGTAAGTATCATTATATTTTTTATAATTTATTTATTATTGGCATATTATATTTTGTTTGATAGGATTTTACTGAGAGCCTTTCAATTATCTTGGAGGGTATTTATAATATAGAGCCAAATATTATGAATGTGATCAACTGTTTCCACACGAAGACAAAAGAAGAAAGGAGAAGGAAGCAAAGAATAATAGCTCATGAAACTACAACAATGCATACATAGGATCAATAAAGAATCACTAAAGTGGATTGATCTAGTAAACCTAGACATGTTACTTTTGAAGGTGTGGAAGCTGAAGCTGAAGCTGAAAAATATGTTCCCATTAGTGAGGATGAGATTATAATTGTTGTTGAAAAGGAGAAAAACTAGAAAACACCAAAAAGAAAAAATACCCACAAATGTCTCTCTTCTAGTTTATGATGAGGAAATTGTTTATCTAGAAAAAAATATGTTAACCAGTAAGAGGAAGACATCAAAATTTGGTGAATTTGTAAAAATCATGGGAAATAATGAAGATAAGAGTGAAATCTCTAAATGAAGTAGGGAAATCATAACACATGTGTTGATTGATGAGCCCTAGTATTGCACCAAGGATGTTGCAACTCCAAAGGGCTTCTCAACTTAAATTATCAACCCCAGATTCATAGAAACTTAGAGGTGACAATGCTATATGCACAATAGTTTAGGTTCTACTCATGTCACCCTTAGTCATGAGATCAGATCAAGGTGTTCAAAGACCACTCCTTTAGCTAACTACAAGGATAAAAAAAGTCACAATTGCAAGAAAATGAACATGATGCTAACAAAAGTCAAAGTGCCCTACTTTCAAGGTAACTGCTAAATTGGAATTGCATGAAAGAAAAAAACTAGTATAGTTGTAGAAGTAAACCATGCTATTCTACCTGCAGACCTAATCAATGTAAAAAACTACTTACATGAATCATCTATCTATTTTTACTTGCTTGAAAATGAGAAATTCAACCTTCAACATAGTTATGAAAAAAATGCTAGTTCTAATTCTATTCGTTGTCTTATGTTTGCAGTGAGAAGAAAATGGAATTGGAGTGGTATTATGGTATTCCCTAATCATGAAATAAAATCTTGGGGATTATTATTCAACTTTAGTATGCTAGGTTCAAAATCTGGAGCGAATCTGGTTGAAGGAAAACAATACTACATGAAGTGCTACAAGAGGCCCTGTTTTGCTATAGGAGGCACTATTTTGCTACATGAGGGGGATTTGTGAGATTTTTAATGACTACAATGGTGTCTTGAATGCGGAAGAAAGTGGATGAAGGTAGAAGAATGTGAGTGAAGGGTGTGGGAGCCCCTTGGCCAAGCCTAGTACCCGTCGAAGGTCTATCTTGCGCCAAAGTTTGTGCCCACTGTGTCCTCCATTTACTTTAGCAGAGTGGTCTCGGTGGCAGAGTTTGGAAGAAATGTGAGGTGTCTAGATGGGAGATGGAGTGACCTAAGTGGATGTAGAAAGATGTGGCCACTCCTGCAGGTCAGCACAATCCTTACAAACCAATCAAACATATGCATCAAATGATCACTATTACAACAAAGTGAATTAACATGGAGAAGGTGAGTTGAAGTTTATTGAAATATACTCTAATTCACAACACAACTCCTAATTGTCAAACCAATTCTAATAACTCCTAAAGTGAAAAAACTAAACATGCAAAAGGATTACAGTCTCATACTTAACAATTTCCAAGAAATCATAAACAAATATTTTTTGGTTGTTATTGTAGATCTTCTAATCACTTTTCCCACAAGAGAGGTGATAGGAAAAACTGAAACTATAAATTTTGTAATATAACACCTACTGAAATAAGAAAAACATTGCAATAACTTGAGTAGGAACAAGGAAGAAATAGAAAAGAGGGAATAAAGCCTCTAGGTTGGACCCAAACCCAAGGGTTTAAGCCCTCTAAAATTACTTCATATGTAGACCAATAGTTAAATTCCCATTAAAAGAAAATAAGAGTCACATACATCGCATGAAATATGATAACAATGCCAAGCACTAAGCTCTCAGTAGCTACGCTTAATTGCAATTAAAATTTGAATCCTAATGAGCCTTTTGCATGGTTTATTTATACAAAAAATCTGAGGGCAACTCCCTTGAAAAAAGGAGTGATTCCCTCCAAAATATCGAGATTTGTGGATCTGGCTTCCTTTGGACTTCACTTGTACTTGGAGTTCCTTGACTACTAGTGAATTAGAGTTGTTGGTGAGGATTCTATGATCTCAGGCCGAGTTGGAGGGTTAATGAGGTGGACACATCTCCTATATTCTCTTTGGATGTACCTAATGAACCTCAAAATGTACCTAATGATGGGCCCCATCATTACCCCCCTACTGAAGGTGTTTCTCACCCTATGAGAAACTCAGTCACTGATATGAAGCTCATTCATGGCTTTGGTGGCCTCTCTGACATCCCAAGGTACCTCAAATGGTGTGCCTTCTTGTGGATAGAAGCCTGTGTTTTCCTCTATGTTTGCCCATTCCTTTTGTTCTTATGCCCGATTTCTTCTCTCTTGTATGCCCAATAGTAAGTGAGGCTTGAGTTTGAGTCCTATCCACTTGATCTTCAGCCTTTACATGATCCTTTTGTATAGTGAGGTTCTCTCCAAGGCATTCCTTAGTCTTTCTGGAGAGTGATATTCTCTGATTTGTGAATTGCAAGGTAGGGCATACCATCTTCTTTGGAAATCTTGTAAACTTTCTATCCCCAACATCCTAAATGTGTCCTCAAAATGTAAGATGGATTTTTCTTGGGCTTCCATGTACGTAGGTGCCAATTCGGGATTAGAGGGGATGAGATTGTGATTGTTGATGATAGCCTTAGGGCTCACCAATTTTTCTCTGATGTATAAGGGATCCTTTTCTTCCTTTTCCATCACCCTTTTCACTTCTTCAACCCTTGTTTCCTCATGGGTCAACCATGAGACTAATGCAACCAGTTGCATGTATCCCAATCTTGAGTTGGTGTCCCATAAATTCATGTATGTGAGGAAAAAGTGTGCATGTTGAACACAGCCAAATTGGCTCTGTTTTCTACACTTGTATTTTTACAAAATTGAATGAACTATCTGTAATCTTGGAAAGGTAAGGGGCCATACTATGCTAGTGCCTTTATATGGAATTGCAACCACTACTCCTTGAGGAAAATGGAAAAGGATTTGGATGGCTTCCTACATTGTATGGCTTCCATAGGTAAACTTTCCATAGTGGCAAGGTGTGTCTCTTTTTCTTGCAGCTTCTCTCTTAGCCTTGTGTTTTCTACTTGTAGCTGCTCCCTCATGATTGACTCCATTAGTCTCAATTCATTCAATTCCTTTCCCATTTCATTGAATTTCTCCTCCATGGGGCCCACATCTTCTACCTTTTTGGATTTTTTGATTTGCATCCATTTATGTGTTTTGCCTCTTTCCTTCTCCAACTCAAGGAAGAGTGGGAAAGAAAATTTCTCAGGTATAATCCTAGCACCATCGATAAATTTGTAGTAGGATGATAGGTTAGGTTATGGATCAAGCTCCTAGAGCTCCTTGGGGAACTTTTCGTCTTCTTTTGCAGTGGTTGCCTCTTCCTATAGCACCTCCTGTTGCTCCTATAGAAACCCCTATTCCTCCTATAGCAACCCTTGTTCCTCCTATAGCAGCCCTTGTTTCTCCTATAATAGGGAAATTTGTGCCTTGAGCCTTTTAAATCTAGTGGTGGGCCTCCCCATGGGTAGTACAAGTTGCTTAGTCTTGGCATTAGGAGAGGTAACTTCCTCAATATTTCCATCATTAGGTCCCACTTCTTCCTTTTTTCTTGTTGATTCATCAATGGTGATACAGATCTTTGAAGGAGGTTGAGGCTTCCCTTGCCTTATCCTGGTGCTCTTCCTTGTTTTAAAATTTAAGGGGCCTTGCCTTGGCTGCTTTCTTTTGGGCTTGACAGGTGTACCAAGTGTGGCCAATGTGGAAACTACTTCTTGCTCCATGTTTCCTGGTGAGAAGCTTATCTTTTGTCCTTGTCGTTCTGTCTCTTGAGGTTTGGTGGTCTCTTCAGGGTTCTCTCCCTCTCTTCTTTGTTCCTCTTCCTCTCTTTCCTCAAATTATGCTTCCTCCTTCTCTTCCTCTTTTCCTTCCCTACCCCAAATACTAGAGGTTGGTGTTCCTTTTTCTATGTGGAAGTAATGACCTGTGTTTCAATGAAAATTTCCCTATCCATGTCTACAAAGTCAATCCATAACACATGGTTCCTTAACTACCTCAAAGAATCCATAATAATCAGTTTAATGAGGCCATGGTGGGAAATGTTCTAGTGTTTCCCTTCCCTCAGTTTCTTGTTCATTTCAATGATAAACTGCAAGAGGAAATGTGGAACATTGAGTCTTTGTGGAGTGGGTAGTTTTGAATTGAACCTTAGCTCATGGAGAAACCTAAAATGTTAGGCATACACAATTCTCAACCTCCCCTCACAATATATGTATTTGAGTATGTGATAAGCCACTTCATCCCAGGGATAAGGTAGGCTCGATATTCTCACTCCATTTTTATCTTCTACAAGATTTTCTCTATGAATGAAGAAGTTCTTCTTGGCTATAACACTTACTTCTTTACCCTTCTTGCTTGATTGAACTCCTAAGGGTATGGTAGTCACTCTGATTATGAGTTCAACATTTAAAGAGATGGAAATTACTCTAAAAACAATAGTGGCACTATTTTCTCCCTGAGAATTTAGTGCCATGGAAAACTCTTGAGTGATCTCATCATCATACCCCTTCAATTTCTCAAAGAACCCCATCCACTCATGTCTCAAGAAAATGTACAGAATAGGGGGATGCTGATGGATTTCTTTTGTGTATGTGGGTTCTCTCCTGTTGAAACCTCCCCTCATTGCTCCCACTACTCCTTCTCAGGGTTATTTTGGGTGAATCTCAATTTTGGCCTTAGATTAGTCTTGACTTTAGAGATAGTGTCGAACTTTCATTTTTATCAGAGGAGGAGAAGGATGATAATTTAAAAAAAAAAAGGAACTTTTCTCTGTCCCTATCTTACCTTCTCATCAAATAAATTTTAGAGGAAACTATTGCACAATTTCTTGTTACAGGATACCCAATTCAAACATAATTCCTCATGTAGGTGTATGGGAATTTAGAGTGGGAGGAGGCCACTCACTCATTCCAAAATGATTCTCTTGCATGCATGAGGGTTTGAGGACAATCTCTGTTGGATTTGGCTCTTTTTCCTATCTCTACTCCTATAGTAGTTCAGACCCTCCTGTAGCATTCCAGATCCTCCCGTAGCACCTGTGAACATGGTCTATGGCACATAGGTAGTCTCTGGTAACATATAGCTTGTCCTTCTCCAATTGTTTTGTAGAAATGAGCAATTATGTGAATCATAACTAGGCCTTGTACATTTTATTCTTTTGTGGTAAAGGCTCGAAGTGCTATGGTGACTTAGCATCGCAAAAGTTTCCTTTTTTGAACCATTGGCCCCACTCCTCCTAATCATAATCCCCCTCCTCATAGTAATCACCCCATTGAACTTGAGTTTTTCATGTTGCATTGTGGTTGAATAAATTGTAGTTCACTGATCAAAGGTGGCCAAGTTTACTATCCACCTCCATCCCATAAAAAAATCCCATTCTTGATCATTAAACACATTTTCATTATATGCATAGGGAAGAGGTGAGGGGTTTATGCCTGAGCCTACCTGATATTTAATTGTTGGAGATGTTTGCATGCCTCTACTGAGCTTCATATCATGATGAATTTGAAGGTGTTGATTTCCTTTGTTTGATTTTGTATAGGTCTTCATAACTTGTTAAATTTTTGTTTAATAAATTCCCTTTCGTTTTTGTTGTTGTGAAGGCCTCTTTTCAGTGCTCATTCTTCTGTTGTTTTGGTGGATGGATAAACTATCTTTTTTCTAGGGATGGTGTGTGAAGTGCAAAAGTTGAAGACAAAATTTTTTTGGGTTTCTTTCTTTACGTATGGAAGAGTCACGAGTGGAATCTGGAGGATGAATTTTGGCTGGAGGGAGTGGATGAGTGATGGAGAGATTTTGGTGGACCTCTCCCAACCTTTCCTAAGAAAAACATGACCTTTTAATCCTTTCCTCCAATTTGTTTTGTTAGCATTTCGTAAATTTCCCTAGGCTGAGGAGAGAAATTCCAGAGGTAACCACAAAACCACTTATAAGCTAGTGTATAGCCCTTCTCGATTTAGAGAGGGCTCTCTCTGTTAATATGTTCAACTACTTTGATGCTAGGCTAGGTATGGTGCTCAATAGGGTATGATTTTCAAAGGTTTGCTGGTAAGAGAGGAGACCTATCTATTGGGCATGGTGTCATGTCAAATTTATTATTTGTCCAGTGATAGGATACAAAAGGAGAAGGAGTCTTCTACAGGGGCAAGGTAGGAAATCTTGGTGATGGAATTAATTCATTGTAGGAGGGTGAGTGTGAGAAGATATGGAAACAACACAAGGAGTATCAAACTGTAGATAAATTTTGAATGTTGTTTTAAGAATAAAACATAGATCACTTGGTAAAACTAAGTCAGAGCACCCTTTAGATGAATTTTGTGCTAAGCTTTTGGTTCATCCAATCATGGATACATACATTCAAGATATGCAAATAACATAAGGAAAACGCACAACATGAAAGAAGCACAACACCATAAAGTTCTGACACAAGAATCCTTGCAAATCACCTTCTGTCTTTTATTCACTGGAAAAAATTTCAGGAAAAAATATATTGCATACACAAGTTCCTCTCTCTCCAATATGACCAATCCTTTTTCCATTACATGCACATAATAAAATAGACTCAAAAGAGTCATTTCCCACATCTAGGGTTCTAATTCCTCATTAGGAATGTTGTTTCTAACTTCTTCAATTAAAATAGAACTGATTGCTAAAGACTAGGGACTATATAACTAGATGCTTTTCTAAGTATTTTTCATTAATATCTTAGCTCTAAATTGAGCTGATGAGTAACTAACTACTTTATTACAATTAAAACAAGTATAAAAAATTTACATCATTTTTTAGTTGATATAACTTGCTCAAAAGAAGATTTGTATGGAGGAGAAACTCTTAAATCTCCTAAATCTCCAGAAATGCAGAAATGTAGCACAAAAACGTAGCGCTTGATGGTTGAGATGCTTCTGGTCGATTCATGAGATGATTAATAGCTCCAACACTTTCAAATAAACTTGCATATGGACACCTTCCCCTTTAGAAGCTTTCCTATACCATATAAACCTCAAACTTCGACAAATTCTCTTGTAGCAAAAAAAACAACTCTTGTCTTGGAGGTGAAACACCATCCTCTTTTTATAGTTTAAGTGGTCACGGATGTTTGTAGATAAGACACACCCACTTGTAATGATGTTGACACTGCAATGATGATATCACATAACCCCCACAAGACTTTCATCATCAAAACACCAAACATGCATCTCTATACCAAAAAACCCCAGTGCCAGCTAGGGCACAAAATGATGTAAAAGATGCTTCTTCAAAATAGCTTCAGAGTTCTTAATAGATGTAGCTGATAGAGAAACTTGTGCTAGACATTATCACCTGGAAATTCAAACCTATAAACAAGTATACTTTTTATGCAAAGTCAAAAAACAAAATTGTGTTACTTCTCCCCTTCTAGCATTTAGATTTTGGCTGCCTCAACCAATAGGTATCATCTGACCCTATCTTTCTCTTGCAATTCCTTTAACTATTTTTTAGTGTCTCTTAGTTATTTCCTCATAGATAGGTTTGACATGCATACATTCTTCATTTTCCTATGAAGTGGTAGGGATCTGCTCAACATGTATTTAGCATGATCCATGGCTCATTGATACACGTCCATAAGATCACTCCATTTCTTTCTCATCATGTCATCTTGTTGTTGGAGTTCAAAGATATCTTTGTGGGCCTCTTTCAGTTTCCTTCTTAACCTGTTAAAATTGTGCTTCCCATTGTCTTCTCTTCTAGGATTTGTAGCTTCGTAGATGAAGATCTTGTAATCCTAGATGTTGGTATTTATGGATTCTTTAGTTTCCTATTTTCTTGCTGCAATTGTGCCATCATGAAATGGGCCTTATCCAATTGTTCTTGTAATTATGTAATCTCCTTGAACTTATCATCAATCAACTCAACTTTTGATATGGTCTCAAATGTCTGCTCCAAGGGAAACTTTTTGGTAGCAGACTTAGTGAGAGGTTTCTTGGTGGAAACCACCACCTCTAGAGAAAATTTTAGTTACTTTAGTTTCTTCTTTCTTGTAGACTGTACTGTAGATGAGGGCCTCTTCACTAAGATTCCAACTAGTGATTGAATGTCCATTACCACTACTGAGAGTGTTTCCTTCTTGCTCAAGGGACTAGTTAGCACATCATCCACTAGTTTTGAAGAATCAACAAATGTATGCCATGATTGTTTCCTTTTATTTATTTCCTCTAAAACAAACAACTTAGTTAAGGAAAAGTGGAATTAGCTAGTCTCCAATTGACTTTTTTTTCCTTGAAAAATTTCAGCCATCTTATTGAGACTTCTTAATAGGTAAAAGGGCAAGTTTAAGGAGCTCTTTCCAGTGAAATGCATAAGGAGTTTGAAATGGTATTGATAAATTCTCCCAAACCTTCCCTCACATGTGAAATACCTTTGAATAACTTAAAAACTCTTGCTGTGACTTTACAATAAATACTCCTTAGGCACAATGGACCCATATTCCTTGTCTCTATACTCGGGCTTCAAAAAATCTCTGTAATGGTCAATATAAAGGGGCATTCCCCTGAACCATTTATTTCCTTGGAGGGTAATCTCTATTGCAACTGCTATTGTGGCTTTTGTATCTAGAAAAGTGAGTGTCTCAACCTTAGCTTCAAATCCATTGAAGTCCTTGGAAAACTCCTTAGTCAATTGTAGATTGTACCCTTGAATCTTTTCACAAAATCTCATACACCTCACCTGCGTAAAATCCATTCTGATAGTTGGATCTACCTTTATATATGATAGATCTTGTGGTTCAAAATGGACAATAGCACCTCCCTTGTGATTTCTTTCCTTTAGAGTTGACATGATGCTTGTTTTGCAACAATGAATAGTCTAAGGTTTAAGGAAAACTTGTTTTCTACAACCAATGTAAGAGTAATGACAAGAAGGACTCTCTAAATTAACCTTTGATGATGATTAAGAAAAACGTTCTACAAAAGAGACTATTCAGCACAACCTTCTTCAAAAAACCTTAAAACAACTTGCAAATGTTTGATACTGGTGGCAAAAAATTTAAAGGGACAACACAACACCAGAAATGTAACACATAAGAAATTGGACTTCAAACACTTCCACAATACATAAACCTATGATAAGGAGCTTCAATTTAGTTTGAACACATATCACACCTTGGAAATGGAGGCTCCATAGGGAAAAATATAGACATGGTAATGACAAATGCAAAAGATCGAGCACTGTGTGGAAGCACAACATTTAGGAGAAAGCACAATGATAGGTAGAAAATGTAACAATTGTGAAATTTGGTTATTTGCTGGCTTTTATGCTTTTAGATAGCTCATACATGCAATTGGGGATTTATTCAAAACCAAGGAACATAAACAAGCTTGAGTTTTGCACCTGTGAGGGAGAATTGACCACTAGGATGAGAGAATGCAACACGATGTGGAAATGCAATGCCCCTACCTCCTTTGCGCAACAACTTAGCATGATCGCACCACATGCTTCCGATGAAAAAGAAAAGGAATAGAGCTTTCTTGGATGAAACCAATTGTGAAAATAACCTCCCAAAGTGACCTAGAGTGAGTTGATGGCGAAAACTTGATTTGAACGTAAATAACAAAAATTAAGCACTTGGCAAAAGCACAACAACTGTCCTTTTGACCGTTGTCCTCTTGACGATGTCATGACAAATTTTGATTTGACATCTAAATTGACTCAAAATACCTAAATTTGTGCCCATGATGACAAAGCATGGCAACAAATATTTTCATGATTTCTTAATGTAACTTGACCTCTAGACTTAGCTAACTAATTCATGATGAACAATTTTTTTTTTGACATGACTCTTTATTACCCTTTCATGGTGACTAATTTCCTCCTATGATTAGCCCTTTAATAATGATCTTTCCCGAAATTAGACATTTGGACTTTAGAAAAATAGACAGACTTTGCATGACACTCAATCCAAATCTAGACCTTTTTTAAACCATCATAGTTTGGATATCATGACTGATATTTACAAATTTACCTCAGATAAATAGAAAGACTAACATGCCTAAGATCTCTATAATATAGGGCTCTAATAGGATCTACCTCCTACAGTAATTCAGGTTGCTCCTGTAGAAATTCAGGCTTCTCCTGTAACCGTTTAGGACATTATTGTAGCACTTCAAAAAAGAGGCAAATCATGGTCTTATTTTGGCTAAATATGGAGAGAGGTAGGGAGGTGAATGAAGAGGGTGAAAACACAATGGATAGCTAAAAATAATGGAGAAATGAATATGTAGAACTTGTTCTATAGCCACTATTCTTCTGGTTGTCTAGGGTTCTGCAAAAGAGAGATGTTAGCCAGATTGGTGTAAAAACTCCTCCTTCTTTTTTGAGACATAGAGATTGCCTATGCAGAGGTTTTCAACTTGCATGCCTTCCCTAGGCACCTCAGAGGAGGTTTTCACCTGGGGATATATACACCTCAGACAGGTTTTCAACCCTAGAGTTGGCCTTAAATGTCTCATAGAGGTTTCCATCTGGGCCCTTTATTTTCTTTTTTTCTCTTTTTTTTAGAAGCTGTGTGGATTGAAGGTTGTGAGCCTCCCAATCACATTCATTTTTTTACTAACTGAACTAATAAACTCTTCCTTCGGCAGAGGTATTTTATACAACTTCAACCTATAACCATTGACAAGTAAGGGAATCCCTTCCTCATCAATTTTTCTGATCAGGACAAACCCATTCTCATGACATTTCTATTCTAGGTAGTGACCCAACCATCTTGTCATTAAATTTCCCTTGAAATCCCTGAATCTGAAATCATACAACAGGGCCCAATATCCTTCTTGAAATGTCTTCTCTTTAATGTGTTTGTCATGCCAAATATTCCTTTATAGTTGAATTACTTCAGTGTGCAGGAGAGATTGCAACCTAAATTCATCGAAACCATTGAGTTAGAGAAAACTCTCTTGTTGTGTTGTAGTGAGGTCAAATTGTAACCGAGTTTCCATCCTTAAGGTGTTGTAATCAAATTCAATGGAAAACAGAGCCTTCTTCCTATAAACTAGTTTGAATGGAGTAAACCTAGTGGTGGTCTTCCAAGTTGTGTTGTAGGCTCAAGTGGCTTCTACAAGTATGTCTGCCCAATCTTTTCTATTGCTGCTAATGACCTTAGATATAATTTCGTCCAATGCTCTGTTTGTGACCTCCACTTTCCCATTTTCCCGAGGGTGATAGGTAGTGGATTTCATGTGCTTGATGTGGTGTTGCCTCATGAGATCTTCGATCAGATTTAATGTGAATTGTGCTACTTGTTCAATGACTAATTGCCTTGGAAAACCAAACTTGTGGAATATATTCTCCCTCATAAACTCAACCACCTTTTTCTTAGTTATTGCCTTAAATGCCTTTGTTTCAACACATTTAGTCAGGTAACTAGTGCACATAATGATATACTTCTTATGTCCTAATGGGGGATCAATAGTTCCAATGAAATCCATGCCCCACTTATCAAATGGCTCTAGAGTCACTTGAGGTTGTAAGGGAATTTCATCCTTAGGCATGGGCTTACGCATCCTTTGGCACTCATCACACCTGGTGATGTACCTCCTTCAATCTTAATGTAAAGTGGGCTAGTAGTAACCCGCTTGTAGAACTTTGAAGTTTGTCCTTTTAGCAACAAAGTGCCCCCCACAAGGTCCATCATGGCAAGAGGATGTCAAAGACCTCCTCTTCCCTCACAAATCTCCTCAGGATCTGATCTGGCCCCAAATTGAAAATATTTCCCCCAATCCAAGTGAATGGGGCACTTTTCCTAACAATCTAGATTTTCTCCTTGGAGGATAGATGAGGAGGGAACCTACCAGAAACCAAGTTGTTGGTTATATCAAAAAACCAAGGAGAAAGAACTGAGATGGAAAAGAGGTGTTCATCTAGGAGTCGATAATCCATCATCTTTTCCTTTTCTACAGGCAGGGTTAGTCTTGACTATAAATCTGCAACCATATTCCCTTTCCATGGGTTTTCAATAATAGTCAAATCAAATTGTTGTAACAATAACAATCATATAATTATCCTAGCATTGACATCAGGGTTATTCATTAAATACTTAATGGATGCATGATTAGTGTAAACAAAAGTCTGATAATCAGTGATATAATGCCTAGACTTGTTCAAAGAATGAACCACATCCAAGAGTTCATTTTCAGTGATAGTATAATTTAACTCAACTTTAGAAAGGTTCTTACCGCTGAAATAGATAACATAAGGAAAATTTTCTTCCACTTGTCCTAAGGTTGCTCCTACATATTTATCTAGGGAATCTGTGTGTATGTGGAAAGGTAATGCTCAATTTGGACCTCTAAGGATATGTGTAGTGGTTAGCTTTTCTTTTAATACTTCGAAGGCTTCTTAACAGTTGTATGTCCAACAAAAGTCTGAATCTTTAAATTAGCTAGTAGTCCAAACAAGGGTGAAGCCAATTTACTAAAGTCTTTGATGAACCTTCTATAATACCCAACTAATCCAAGAAAACTCGTGACATCTCTTTCTTTTGAGGGATAGGGACCCTTTTGATGATGACAATTTTGTTTGGGTCAACTTGTATCCCTTCCTTGGATACAAAATGGCTAAGGACAGTCCCTATATTCATAAAAAAATCACATTTCTTAGGACTCAAAGAAAAATTCATTTCAATGCATTTATTTAAGACTTTGCACAGATTAGAAAGAGCTTCCTAGAAGTCATACCCATTGATCCAAAATGGATCCTAAAATCTCTAAGTCTTCATGTATATTAACTATCGGAAACACTATCGCAAAGAAAAACCAAGAAGAAAGGTGGAAAACAGAGCTAAGCGGAGGTTCAAATGGTTCTGCATAGGAGCCATTGGATCAGATAGATCAACAATCCAGATTAAATAGGGAAATCACAATCGGAGCAGACCAGTAGAATGTATCAGAGGTAGCCCATTGGGAAATGCGATCAATGATCCAGTGATTTAATGAGAGCCATCGGATCGAGCGCATAGATCCAACGGTGGAGATCAACTCGCAATATCACATCGCTATAACATAAAGGAGGACTTACTGAGGGCTTGAGGACTTGTGATATGCGATCGCGATATATCGCATCACAATATTGCATCGCCACGATACAAGGGGTGATACCGATGGACTTGCGACCCTGCGATATGCGATATGCCGATATCGGTGATCGACGATCGACAATCGAGTAATACAAAGGGTCATTGATATGTGATATGCAATTGTGATCAAGATGGACTCGATAGGAATTATAGATGGGGCTCTATAATATTTGAGTTCTGATATAAAAGCATTTGTCAGGTTTTTCAATGTATTCTATGGATTTCCTTGTATTTCCGTTATAAACCCAAATACAAAGGAAACCATGGCATATGGGCTTGCGACTTGCAATAGCGATGCAACAATGGACCCGATAGGATTATAGGTCGGATTCAATATCTTTTGAAGTCTGGCCTTGACAGATTTTCCACAGTTTTTCAGTGTATTATGTGCATTTCTCTATGTAAATAGAGAAGAATGTTTTCTGGGATTTTCACCCATGCCAGTGGTCCTTTCCGTTACAAACAGGTGGCCACCATACCTTAAGTGTTTTACAAAGATTGTTTAACGCTCAAAAGGGAGATGAACGGATAGGGGCAGGGAGCCATAAAGCCTAAGAAAGGAATGCAAACCGACATCACCGATAGGCTTAAAGGCCATTCAATGGTAGAGACAGAAAGAGGGAAATTGCTTAGATAGTCACACAGAGACAGTCAGAGAAAGCAGAAGACATAGAGCAAGAGGGAGAGTCTATGTACTCTTGTAGACTTGAGGATTTCAAGTAAATCCCTGTTGTTTTGTCACTGTTGTGTTGAGACTCGGTTTGAGCTCACACTTGTAATAATCTTCTCTTAAAGACATAATATAGAGGTCGACACTGAAAGCTGGACCAGGAGACGTAGCCAGGAAGTCTGGTGAACTCCTTAATTATTTGTTGTGTTGATGTGTGTGTTTATTATGTTTTCTAACTATTCACTGTCTATATTATTCACAATATTTTCGATCTGTTGCACTAAGTAATATAGGAATTCCTGCACATGAGTTTGTAATACCTTGATATTGATTTAAGATCTTGTTTTCAGATCAAGTGGTATGAGAGCATTAGGTTTTGTTAAGGTTAGACAAGCTTGTGCTAGATTTTGAATGCTAACTAGATTAAAGCTCAGACTTGGAGAAGGAGAACTTGTTGAGGCTAATCCAAAGATTGGAAGAGTCTATTCTCAGAGGAGAATGGCAGAAGAAACTCCACTGGGATTAGAATCTTAGTTTATGGATAGTCTTATGGCCATGCGATCCATGGTGGAAGAGATGTATCTGGAATTTAAGAAGGGTCGAGGTGAAAGCACTTCAACACCCAAACTAGACAAAGGAGCAGATGAACCTTTTCTAGTTGCCCCTCCAGAAGGATAAGGAAAAGGAGAAATGCCTTATGCACCATATCCTCCATCATCACGTTCATCCTCATCATCTTCTTTGCATAAAACTAGCCCTGATAAGAAAAAGAAGAAAACTTCTTTGATTAAAATAAATGTGAAGTTTGATTTGCCAATTTATGATGGAGAACTAAATGCAGAGAAGCTATATAATTGGATACGATAGATTGATGTATATTGCAGGGTGCAGAACATTGATTCAGTAAGGAAGAGGATTCAATTGGCTAGCCTTCAACTTGGAGGAACTACACTAGTATGGTGGGAAGGAAAGACACAAGTTGATCTGCAAAAACATGGTAAAATTGTTTCTACCTAGAATGAATTTGTTTCTGCTATCAAAAAACAATTCTATCCTTTAGCTTACATGCAACAGACAATGATGAGTTGGAAAACTCTTCACCAGTTGAAGGGACAGAGTGTACAAAGCTATACTTAGGAATTCAGGAAAAGAGCTTTAACTCTAGGTATATCCTTGGACTCACTTGAGACTTTATTGAAGTATATAGGTGGTATGCATGGTTATTTAAGGCATACTATTCTCATGTTTAATCCCACTAGATTAGATGGTGTATCAGTTCAAGCCGCACATCTAGAGGCTAGAGGTAAGAATGTAAACCCAGAGGTTGGGGGATCATCTAAATATTTTGTAAGAAGAAACTGAAATGGAAGGAGAGGAAAGCAAACACTATACAGAAGGATAAACCTTCATGCACTCATTGCAAGAAAGAAGGACGAAATGAGGCACATTGCTGACTTTTGCATCCAAAATGGAAACCTAAGAGGTTCAATGGAAGAAAGGAGAAAAAGGACTTGGGATCAGATTCAAGTGATGAAAAAACAGTTACAGCCATAGGTATTAAAGGTAAAGATTCTAAAGCATCCACAAGTAATTGTGCACAATCTGTTGATAATGAAAATAATGAGAGAGAAAGAAATGAGCTTTTTCATATTAGAGTAATTTCCAAGCATAATAAGATTGATACTTTGTTTGATAGTAGATCACAAGTAAATTTGATATCTGAAACAATTGTAAAGAAGTTGGGATTACAAAAAAAACCTCATGAGAATTCATATCCATTAGGTTGGGTGTGTGATAAAACAAAGCTACAAGTAACGAGACAATGTAAATTGAGGTTTGTTATTGGGTCAACATTTGTAGATGAGGTTGAGTTAGATATAGTTCCATTAGATATGTGTGGTATTGTTTTGGGAAGTCCATACTTGTATGATAGGAAATATATTTTCTATAGAGCTGAAAATAAGTATCAACTCACTAAAGATGGAATGGAATATATTGTAAGAGCTCATAAACTCAAAGTTAACTATTCTCTCATAAATTCAAGGTAGATGAAAAGAATTGTGAATTCAAGTAAGTAGTTTTTACTAATGGTTGTAAAGACAAAGGATCCTGAAAAATCCAATGCATTTGAAGGCTGTGATTCTAAACAGAAAGTTGATTTAGTTCAAGTTGTTTCAAAGTATGATGTTCTATTTAAAGAACCTAAAGGTCTGCCACCCAAGCGAGAAATAGTACATGATATTTGTTTGCATCAAGATGCTCCATTACCTAACATTAGAATGTATAGGTTGTCAGATTTAGAGAATGTAGAGATAAAGAAGCAGGTAGAGGAGTTGCTCGATAAAGGGTTTATACGACCAAGCAAACCACCATGTGGATCTCCAATCGTGCCGGTGAGAAATAAATATGGTTCGTGGAAAATATGCATTGATTATAGAGCACTAAATAAAATAACAATCAAGAATCGTTATCCTCTTCCTTGTATTGATGATCTATTAGATCAATTGAAAGAAGCAATTTACTTTTCTAACTTAGACTTGCAGAGTGGTTATCATAAGGTCAGAGTTGTAGAAAAAGATACATGGAAGACTTCTTTCAAGACAAAGCAAGGATTGTATGAATGGTTGGTTATGCCTTTTGGATTAACTAATGCTCCTGCTACATTTATGAGAGTTATGAATGATGTACTCAGACCTTTTATTGATGACTTTGTAATTTTTTATTTAGATGACATTCTTGTTTTTAGTAAGACATGGGAAGACCATGTAAAGCATGTAAATCAAAGTTTAGATGTTTTAAAAAGAGAAAATCTCTATGTAAAACTATCAAAATGTGAATTTGGCAGAACATGTTTAAATTATTTGGGTCATATTATAGGGGCTGGTGAATTGAAGATAGATCCCTCTAAGGTTGAAGTCATTATGAACTTGCCTAAACCAAAATCTGCTATAGAGGAAAGGAGTTTCCTAGGGGCAACACAATATTGGAGAAAGTTTATTGCTAAATTTTCTTTGATTGCAGCTCCATTACATGCTTTAACAGGATTGAAATAGGTGTTTCAGTGGGGATGAAAACAACAGAAAGCCTTCAACACCTTAAAAGAGAAAATCAGTACAATACCAATACTAGCACTACCAAATCTTCAACATCCATTTGAGATTGAGACAGATGCCAGTGACTATGCCATGGGAGCAGTGTTGATGCAACACGGTAAACCCATATGCTATCATTCTGAGGCATTTACTTCTGTAGTAGTTAATTATCCCACATATGATAAAGAATTGTATGCATTAGTACAAGGTGTGAAAAAGTGGAAACTTTACCTAATGGATAAAGAAACAATCATACATACAGATCATCAACCACTTCAATATTTGCACTCACAAACTAAATTGAAGCAATCAAGAAATTATAGGTGGATGGTTTTTCTACAACAATTTCATCTTGTCATCAGATATAAGAAAGGCATACACAATAAGGTTGCAGACATGTTATCAAGACCAATCATAAATGCATCTACTACACTTAAGCATAATTCAGTAATGCATGAAAGTTAGACTGAATAATATGCTCAAGATGTAGATTTTAAAGATGTATATGCAACTTTAAGTCATGGCAAGCAAGTAGAATAATTGTATTATTATGCAAAGGACCAACTCTTATATCATTTAGGAAAGTTATGCATTCCACAAACTAAAAGAGTTAACATAATTCGAGAGGCACATACTTCTCTTATATTAGGTCATTTTGGTGTAAGTAAAACAGTTGCATAATTGCAAAGTTTTTGTTATTGGCCAAGAATGCATGAGACAACTTCTAGATATATCAAAAGATGTACAATGTGTGCTACAAATAAGCCCAGTAATAGGAAATTAGGATTGTACACTCCACTTCCAATTCCTTCTTGTCCTTGGGAAAGTGTTTCCATGGACTTTGTTGGGGGATTGTCAAAACATAGAAAAGGTCATGATTATTTGTATGTTGTTGTGGATAAGTTCAGTAAAATGTGTAATTTGATACCTTGTAACAAGCAGGTTACAATTGAACAAACAGTAAAGTTGTTCTTTCAGAATGTATGGGTTCATTTTGGTTTACCCACTTCTATTGTATTTGATCGAGATTCTCGATTTATTGGGAAGCTCTGGTCAAATCTATGGGAGTTGATGGACACCAGGTTGAAGAAGAGCACAACATTTCATCCACAAACAGATGGTTAGATAGAGGTGGTCAATAGGAAAGTGATCTAGTTTCTCAGAGGCTATTGCAACAAGCATCCCAAGATTTGGGATGAGCATTTGTGCTATGTGCAGCATGCTTACAACCGTGCCAAGCAGTCTTCTACTCAGAGATCTCCTTTTGAGACTTGTTTTGGTTTTATACCAAAATTTCCCTTGGATTTTGTCTTTGGTAAAGACATAGTAGTTGATGGACACAGTGATGTGGACAAAGAAACCAAGATCATTGAAAAAATCCAAGAAATTCACCAGGAAGTACAGGAACAACTTGAAAGAATTCAAGCCAAGTACAAGGCAAGCCATGGCAAGCATCGAGTTGAGCCTAGTTTTGAAGTTGGTGATCAAGTTTGGCTATACATCAACAAAGACAGAATGCAAGGTGAAGGTAAGAAGCTAAAACCAATAAGGTATGGACCTTTCAGGATACTTGATAAAATTGGTGAAAATGATTTTCGCCTTGATTTGCCAGCTTATATGCAGATCTATTCAGTCGTTAATACAAAAAACTTGAGATTGTATGAACCATCAACGATTGAAGATCCTTAAGAGCAAAGTCAATTTCCTTTTATTGAGGATCTGTTGCCTGAATATCTCAATGAGTTATAGGAAGACATAGTTCTGGACGAGAAGGTGAGAACTACGCATCGAGGGGATGTTGAGTACTTGAGAGTGGGACTCAAAGGTTCAAATCCAAGCAAGGCACGATGGATAGAAATTGGACAGGTGAGGAAACTATATCCTCACTTGATCGATGCCTAAAAACCAACTTTTTGTGGTCCAAAAGATTTTCAATGGGAAGGCATGATCCAAAATGGATCCTAAAACCTCTAAGTCTTCATGTATATTAACTATTAGAAACACTATCACAGAGAAAAACCAAGAAGAAAGGTGGAAAACAGAGCTAAGTAGAGGTTCAAATGGCGCTGTAGAGGAGTCGTTGGATCAGACAGATCAACAGTCTAGATTAAATCGGGAAATCACAATTGAAGCAGATCGTCAGAACGTATCGAAGGTAGCCCATTGGGAAATGTGATCAACGATCCAACGATTTAATGAGAGTCGTTAGATTGGGTGCGTAGATCAACCTGTGAAGATCAACTTGCAATATTGCATCGCTATAACACAAAGGAGGACTTACCGAAGGCTTGAGGACTTGCGATAGGCGATCGCGATATATCGCATCACAATATCGCATTGCCATGATACAAGGGGTGATACTGATGGACTCGTGACCCCGCGATATGCGATACACCAATATCGGCGATAGGTTATTAGGTAATACAAAGGGCCGTTGACATGCAATATGCAATTGCGATCAAGTTGGACCCGATAGGAATTATAGATGCGGCTCTATAATATTTGAGTTCCAATATAAAAGCGTTTGTTAGGTTTTTCAATGTATTCTATGTATTTCCTTATATTTCCGTTATAAACCCAAATACAAAGGAAACCATGGCATATGGGCTTGCGACTTGTGATAATGATGCAACAACAGACTCGATAGGATGATAGGTCTAATTCAATATCTTTTGGAGTCCGGCCTTGGCAGATTTTCCACTATTTTTTAGTGTATTATGTGTATTTCTCTGTGTAAATAGAGAAGAGTGTTTTTTGGGATTTTCACCCGCACCAGTGGTCCTTTTCGTTAAAAATAGGTGGCCACCACACCTTGAGCATTTTACAAAGATTATTTAATGCTCGAAAGGGAGATGAACAGACAGGGGCTAGGAGCCAGAAATCCCAAGAAAGGAATGCAAACCGACAGTGCCAATAGGCTTAAAGGCCATTCAATGGCAGAGACAGAAAGAGGGAAGTTGCTCAGACATTCATAGAAAGATAGTCAAAGAAAGCAGAAGACAGAGAGAAAGAGGGAGAGTCTGTGTACTCTTGTAGACTTGAGGATTCAAGTAAATCCCTATTGTGTTGAGACTCGGTTTGAGCTCACACTTGTAATAATATGCTCTTAAAGACATAATATAGAGGTCGACACTAAAAGCTGGATCAGGAGACATAGCCAGGAAATCTGGTGAACTCCTTGATTATTTGTTATGTTGATGTGTGTGTTTATTATGTTTTATAACTGCTCATTGTCTATATTATTCATAATCTTTTAAATCCATTGCATTAAGTAATGTAGGAATTCCTGCACATGAGTCTGTAATACCTTAATATTGATTTAAGATCTCATTTTCAAATCACCCATAAGGAGTGAAACCATCCATGTATGCCTCAACAGTGTCATGAACAAGTTCAACAAAGATACTTAGAACTGTCCTCTAGCAATTAGCAGGGGCATTGCATAGATTGAATAGAAGGACTCTATAAGCAAAGGTACCCCAGGGACATGTGAATGTGGTCTTATCTTGGTCTGAAGGGTTGATATGTATTTGGTTGTATCCATTAAGGAGAAAAAAATTCTTTCTTGTAAAGCCATATAGGACTTGGTCAATGAATGGAAAGGAAAATATTCCTTCTTTGTATCCTTGTTAAGCTTTCGGTAGTCAACACAGATCCTCAAATTCCTATTTTTCTTGGGGACTAAAATAAGAGGGGACACCTACTCACTATCTGAAATGGGATATGTGAACTCTTCATCCAGTATCTTTTGTAATTCCTCTTTCACATTGTCCTTAAGAGTTGGGTTCATCCTTCTCTAGGGTTGGTGCATGTATAGACTGAGGGATGTACACCTATAATTTCCTTATAATCCCAAGAAAAAGCATCAAAGTGTTGCCTCAACGCACTGCATAACCATTCTCTTGCTCAGCAAAGAGAGAGGGGTTGATATTTAGAGTTCTGGATGGGCCAATCTCTACAAATTTGGCATGTTCTAGCCTAGAGTAAAGAAAGCACAATTCAATCCAAGGACTACTCTCAAATTCTTTCATCACTTCATCAATTGGTATGGTAGTGGGGGGATGATTCTGTAAGATATGGTCAATAAGGTCATCCTAATCAAGTTTCCATCCCCTATAATAGTGTCTAATGTGCAAATTCGGTAGGGGGTTATCTGATAAATTTCTTCCTCTTCCTCATCCTCTAACCATAGGGGTAAATCATGCTCAATAGAGGGTTGAACAAGAGGATACAACACAAGTTGTTTTGATAAATTCCCATTCTTAATAGTCATGTTCCCAACCCTACAACTAATGTAGGCATAAAAAATGGCCAACCAAGGTCTTCCTAGGATGAGAAGGTAGCCACTAAACTTGGTTTTGGGATGGAAGACCAGAAAATCAGTGGGGTACTCTTAGGAGTCAATGGAGACCATGGCATCCTCAATAAGTCCCTCGGGAGCTACTATGGATCTGTCTGAAATATGTTGCAATGTGGTGGTCTTCCTCAAAGCCCCTTGGATATTGAGCTTCAACATGGTTTCCCTAGTCATCACATTGATTGCAGCCCCAAGGTCAATCAACGTATTAGGGACCATAATTCCATCGATGTGAACATCCACCACTGGGATACCATGATCCAAGTACTTTGGGGAGATCACCCTCCCAAGAATCAGATCAAATAGTTGTCCAACCACATTTATGGTGGGGGTAGCTCTTCTTCTTCTCCCAAATCTATTGAAACATTTCTCTTTAATAATTTTGTTTTAAATGGGAACATCTTTGATGGCCCGGAGAAAGGGTATCTTGACACACAAGTTCTTCAATTATCCCATAAGTTCAACCTCTTCTAGGGTGTGGTAGTTAGGGTGGACCAACCTTTCAAGATAAGGAGGTGCATTGGATTGAGGGGTAGTCTCTTCCTTCTCCTCTTCAATCTCTCCAGGTAGAGAAGGAGGGTTATTATCTGGGAGCACCTTCCCTAACCAGAGGTTGATCTCTTGAATTTTCACAACATAAGTAGGATAGGATGTCTCCCCATTGTAAACCTATTGTGCTTGCTTATTGTTCGGGTTCAAATTAGGTTTATAAGGAATTTGAGATTTCTTAGGTGGATTTTGGTGATGAATATGTGGTTGAGGTTGAGGGAGAGGAAGTAAAGTAGGAGGTTGGGTTGTTTGAGGCCTCCACCCTGATGAGAGGTTTCTTGATTGGGAAGATTGGGGTGGATATGGCTGAAAAGGAGGGTTTATAGGCTAAGGAGGATATTGAGGAGAATAAGGCCAAGGAGGAGGTGTATAACATGATGGATGAGTGGAAAGGGTACCAAGGATGGAAAGGTGCATTCTGATTTGGATTGTAGTGAGGATAATGTGCACCTTGCATGCCTTGTTGATATGGTTGAGGACCTAGAGGCATCCTTTGGTTAATGAAGCACAACTGCTTTGACCCACCTTATACCCCTACTTAGTATACAACATTTAGGCCTAGAAGAGAGGGAAATTTGTCTATTACATTATTCTCTTCACAGACTAAGAAAACTTGTTTAACATTCAGTGGGCATTCGTTCCTAGGATGTCTCTTAGTACATCTAGGGAAAAATATAGCTAGTGCCCTTTCTGCTTCCTCTTTCCTCCTTTTGATTTGCATAGTATCCATTTGTAGGGAAAAGGTTGCAACATTTCACTCTTAAAATATTACAACATAATTCCTATCTCATGCTTGATGGCTGTTGTGGAGGGAGAGGAACCGACCAAGCTTTGGCTAGACTTACCCTTTTTCGTAACATTCCTAGAGTGATTCTTGAATACAATTTTGATGTTATCATAAGGAAATTGGTATATATCTCCTCCAAACAACATGTTAAGGGTTTCCATTACATCCTTCTTGATCCATTAGAGAAGAAATAACTTGAGTGACTTAGGATCAAGGGTACAGTTGGCCCTACTATAATTGAGTTGAAATGTTTCCTCATACTCCTCCAAAGATTCATCAGGTCTAAGGGTCATCCTAAATATTTCATCCTTTACTTCTTTGGACCTACACTAATCCCTATATTTTTCATTAAAGGCTTGTTGCATTTGGGTCGAGGTAGTGATGCTGCCTCCAGGTAAACTCATAAACCAACGCAAGACTACATCTTTGAGGGTAGAACGAAACAACTTCAACTTCTGCTCATCATAGGCATAATCATAGGTTCTACAAACAACAACAAAATCAAACATGAAGGTGTCAATATGCTTAGAGGTTAAGCCATGGAAATGTGGAAGAGAAGCAAGGCTTATATTCTTCATTCTGGCCTCTCCATTGTTTCTATGATAGGGAAAATCTCATTGTTCTAGTTTGTAGCCATGGTTTTGGTAAGTGAAATAGGTTCTTCTTCCCCTATGGGTTCCTCAAAATTTTTAGGTTGCTCACCTCAAGGGTCTTCTAGCTCCCTTGTAGTCAGAGAGGGAAGTTCACAGTCACCAAAGAAGAATGAAGGTTGGCTGCTTGAGGGGGTGGTGGTTTTTGGTAATAATTTCCCTTATCCCTACTCCTACGAGGCATGAAGAACTATTTTATTTTATTATTTTTTTTAATTTTCACTTTTTTCAAAACAATAAGACTGATGCAAAAACAAAAAATACACGAAAACGCTTAAGTAGAAACAACACCTACTTAGACATCTCCTCAAGAACGATGCCAAAAAGTGATGACCCTGGTATTATACCAAGGATGTTGCAACTCCCAAGGGCTTCTCAACTTAAATGACCAACCTGAGGTTCATTAAGGGAATTTTGAGGCCTAAAATGGGTCTCCTAAGGAAATTATAAAATAATAGTGGAAAAAATAAAATAATATTAGATTACATCATCAAATTTTAGAGGGAAAAAAGAAAAACAATAACTTTTCAACTCGTATTTTCAACTTATCTCCCTATGGGTTTACTCAAATTTCGAGCAGGAACACTCATTGGATGCATAATTTGATTCCTCATCCAAGGAGTACCCATGTTGCATACTTTTAATGGACCCTACTACATGAAAAATGAGAAATACACGAAAAATGTGACTACAATCACAGTTTATCATGTATTTCTCATTTTTCGTGTAGCAGGCTTCATCAAAAGTATGAAACATACATACTCTTTGGATGCAAAATTAAATTTTTCATTGAACGAGTACTCTTGCTTGAAATTTGAGTAAAACATTAGGGAGATAAATTGAAAATATGAGTTGAAAAAGTAGTTTTATTATTTTATTATTTTATAATTGTTTTACTTTTTTATTCTGAAAATGGTGAATCATCCCCCATGGTTGACATCATCATCTAGAATCCTATTGGTTCTTATAAATTCTATTTTGGTTGTACACTTTTCTTAGTAGGCCCATTTTAGACCTCAAAATTCCTCTAATGCATACACAATTAGAGGTGATAGTGTTATATGCACAACAAGTTAGATTCTACTCATGTCACCCTTAGTCATGCACTCAGATCAAGGTATTCAGAGACCACTCCTTCATCTAACTACAAGGATAAAAACAAGTCACAATTGCAAGAAGAATATGATTCTATTATAGAAGTGAAAGTGCCCTACATTCAAGGTAATTGCTAAATTGGAATTGCATGAAAGAAAAAAACCACTGTAGTTGTGGAAGTAAAACATGCTATTCTACTTGCAGAACTAATAAATGTAAAAACCTACTTACATGAATCATCTATCTATTTGTACTTGCTTGAAAATGAGAAATTCAACCTTGAACACAATTATAAAAAAAGTGCTAATTCAAATTCTATTTACCATCTTATGTTTGTAGTGAGAAGAAAATGGAGTTGGAGTGGTATTAGGGTCTTCCCTAATCATGAAATAAAATCTTGGGGATCATTATTCAACTTCAATATGCTAGGGTCAAAATCTAGAGTGAATCTGGTTGAAGCAAAATAATGTTATAGGTCTGTTATAGTAAGTGTTGCAGGAGGCCTTATTTTGCTGTAGAAGGGGGACACACGAGATTTTTAATGATTGGAATGGTGCCTTGAAAGTGGAATAAGGTGGATGAAGGTATAAGAAGGTGAGTAAAGGGTTTGGGAGCCCCTTGGCCAAGCCTAGCACCCCTCGGAGGTCTATCTTGCACCAAAGTTTGCGTCCACAATTTCCTCCATTTACCTTAGCAGAGTGGTCTTAGTGGCAGAGTTTGGAAGCAATGTGAGGTGTCTAAAAGGGAGATGGAGTGACCTAGGCAGATGTAGAAAGTTGTACCCACCCCTGCACGTTAGCACAATTCCTGCAAACCAATCAAACACATGCATCAAATGATTTCTATTACAACAAAGTAAATTAACATGGAAAAATGAGTTGAATTTTATTGAAATCTACTCTAGCCCACAACATAAGTCCTAATTTCCAAACTAATGGTACTATCTCCTAAAGTGAAGAAACTAAACATGCAGAAGAATTACAGTCTCATACTTAACAATTGCCAAGAAATCATAAATAAATATTCTTTGGCTTTTATTGTAGATCTTCCAATCACTCTTACAACAAGAGAGGTGATAGGCAAACCTACAACTATAAATTTTGTAATATAATACCTACTGAAACAAGAAAAACATTGGAATAACTTGAGCAAGAACAAGGAAGAGATACAAAAGAGGGACTAAAGCCTCTAGGTTGGGCCTAAACCCAAGGGTTTCATCCCTTCAAAACTACTTCAAATGTAGACCAATAGTGCAATTCCCATTAACAGAAAATAAGAGTCACATACATCACATGAACGATGATAACAATGTCAAGCACTAGGATTTTAGTAGCTACTCTTAGCTACAACAAAAATTTGAATCCTAATGAGCCTTTTGGTTGGTTTATTTATACAAAAAGTAATCGAGGGAATCTCCCTTGAAAAGAGGAGTGATTCCCTCCAAAATCTCGAGACTTGTGGATCTAGTTTCCTTTGGTCTTCACATGTACTTGGAGTTCCTTAGCTGCTAGTGAATTTGAGATGTTGGTGAGGCTTCTATGATCTCAAGCTGAGTTGGAGGGTTAATGAGGTGGACAAGCCTCTTATATTCTCTAAGGTTATCTCCATCAAGCCCTTGCATAGTAAATATCTCCAAAAATGTTCCTTTTTTCTACATATTAATCACATTTTGCCATGAAATATAGAAAACACTCTTTAGTCTTCTTACTAAGCATATTATGGCTAAAAATACGAATTAATGTAAGAAAAAGAGAGTTTTAAGGGTTGGATGATAGCACAATGAACCTCAAAATGTACCTATTGATGGGACCCATCACTGATTTAGAGGATGGAAACATTAAAACAAAAAAAAATTCTATTTGAGATCAATTGATAAAGAATAACTTAATTAATGGCAATAAAACATTTCAGCTTAATGCTAGCCAATTCTATAAGCCAAATGAAGAACAATCTAAATATCAAATTAGAAAGACACATCACCTACATGTCCATAGCTTGAAAACATTGATTAAGTACAATCCATATGCACATGTGGTTGATTATGTGGTTCTTTTTGATCCAATTCAAGTTTAGTGAAAAGAGGAATTTGTTAGGAAAAGTGTTTTGAATACAAATATTATGTAATTGGAGGAATCATTCTGTAGAGGCTAGAAGAAAATTGATCGAGGAATATCCGAATAACTCAATTTTTGAGACAATGAGATGTATCATTTATGCTGGTTTAATGGAAAAAAGAAGCAAAGTTATTGTCATGAGATCATAATACAGATAATGGGTATAGGATGTCTGTGGATTTCATCGAAAGGGTCAAATTTATTCATAGTGGATTTGAAAAAAAATGTGGTGGGGATAAGGCAAAAGACAATCTAAAATTTGGGAAGGAATGTTGTATGGAAATAGGTTATCAAATTGAGGAAAAAATCAATTCAAAACGTGGAAAAGTAAATTCAGTTTTTTCACAGGTATGGATAACATTTTCTAGTTGGAATTTAGAACTGGGGAGATATGGGAACCGATTGATGATATTTTCAACACATGGGAGAATATTGCCATAAAAAATCAAAAGGTTAAAAAGTCTAAACCCTTAATATGTACCAACAGTAAGACAAGTCCTTAAATCAAACATATTCCAGATGATATGACTATCACGCCTTGGATAACAATGCAATGAATGAAGGATGACGAATTAGTCAAATCAATACTATGTCATGTGAAGTCAGGTGAATTATGATTGGACGAAATGTGCTCAGAATTTCAAAAGTAAGTTTGTTGAACTAATTTTTTTCTTGGATTATAATTTTATTTTAAATATAACATATTATTGTTGGTAGTATTTTTTATACATATCATTATATTAGCAATTATTTATTTATTTATTAGTCATAAGGTTTATATGAAAATACAAGAACATATGGTTAAAATGTTGAATGAAGAGAGTTGGGATGATGTTACACACAACTACCTAGAATCAAGTTCTATAGAAACACTTAAAGATTTTTGGCTTGCATTAAAAAATGTATGTTGATTTATATATTAATTTTATTCATATGAAAAATGTTTTTATTTTATTACTTATACATATATTTGTTTATTTTATTAAATATGTTGAAGAAGGATGCACCTGGAATATCAAAAGCTTTATTGAAAAAATTATGTTGGAAAGGTTGAGAAAGCAACGTCTTAGGAATGTTGAAAATGATCCTCATCTTAGTCATTTCTTTTGGAATGGGTTCGACACTATCCAATATCAAATAATACAAGGTGATTTTGAAGACATTGCGAAACTCATACCGAAAAGGGAATATGCCCTAGTTATTGTGGATATTCCTCATGGTTTCAATTTCCGAAACATTCGATATGATAGTGAGCCTTATATTTATCAAGATTTTAATAAAGTGGTTACAAGCTTTCAAGAAGTTACAACATCATCACTTTGGAGATTTGTAATATTTCATTTAGACACACGATTTGTAATGTTATTATCAAGCTTCAAGGGAAAAACAAACTCAAGGATGCAACTTACATGGTAAAGCATTGAAATTGTATATTTGATAAATGTTATTTTTTTTATTTTTTATTTTTATTTTTTTTATTATGTACAAGTTAATTGAAATTTTACTTTGTCATGTTATAGGAAAAATTCAAATCTCGTTGGTTGCAAAAATTAACCAATTATAAGTGGTTGTGAGTTCATCCATGTTGAATGTTGGACAACAGATGATAGCTATAATCATATTCTTCTAAATCGAGTAGATGGAAAGAGTCATAACCACATATTGGTTCTTGATGTTGTCATAAGAAAACTAACATATAAGGATAAAGATGCAAAAGGAGAGGTAGATAGAATTTATAAAAAACCACAGAGATTGATTGTTTATCTTATAGATTTCTGTTCAAATGAAGGAGATTGAGTTTTGGATTTAGTCTCAAGTTAATTTTTATGTGTTTATACTAATTTACTTAATTATTTATTTTGTGCTTGATGATTAGGTACAACACTATCATGTTTTCTACAAAAAGAAAGAATTTGCATTGCCATTGAAAATGAGTCACTACAATGTAGTTTTATTCAATAAAGAATTAATGTTCTTCAATTTCTTCCAGATGCGATGTAATAAGTTGGTTTGAGGAAAGGGGATTTTAATGATTCACGTGTGGCAAAAAAGGAAAAGGAACCTGGACCACCATTTGATGGAATGATTGGAAAATGATACTTTGGGAGTTTTGCAGACATCGCAGATCCATTAGAAGAGGAAAATAACCAAACTAAAACAAAAAATATTATGGAATAAGACAATAATGAAATTGTAGAAGATGATGAACATAGATGATATGATATTATTGATTAAATTTAAGTTATGATTGCAAATCAAAATGAATTTTGAGAACTATTCATTAGTTATACTTGTAATGTTTTGACTTTGAGATTTTAGAAGAAGAATAAGTATTCAACTATTGTTGTTATATGTTTAATATTTGTATTATATGATTTTCACTTTAATTTTTATGTGAATCACTATTTTTTGTTAAATAGTTGCAATTATTATTAACTTTTGACATAAAATTCATAATAAAATTTTTCCCATAAAAATATTTTATTTGACATGTCATTTTTAACAAAAAAAAGTCTCAAAATGTGTACTATTTTATCAAATGTTTAAATTTATTGTTTTTCTAGTGACTAGCATTGAAATATTAGTTAACAATACTTAAATATATAGAAATTCCTAATTTTAAAATATTAACCCTTGTTTTTTACTATGCAAAAAAATGAAGTTTTCATTACAAAAAAAATTGAAAAGAAAAACAAAAAAACACAAACCTAAAAAAAACTTAAAAACAAATATCTTAGGGAAGAAGAAGAAGAAGAAGAAGAAGAAGAAGAAGAAGACATTATAAAATTTAAAATGTAAAAAATAAGCCCTCTAAAAAAGGGGTTTGATGGTGCATCAACACTTTTCAAAATTAGTGTGAAAATCACTAACATTTAAAAAAATGTTCATTATTGATACATAAGAAAATTTAAAGTGTCAAAAATATGTTAAAAAAAGGCATATTTTAATACAACATTTTTCAAAATCGGGTCATTTTTTTGCTACCTCAAAAAATGGGTAGTCGGTAAAGTTCTCGTTTGATCGGTAACTGTGGTTCTTTCCAAGTTAATTGCATTGCATTCAAAAACTAAATCATATCACCCATAATAAAAATATACAAGCCTCACGTTACCACATAGGAAAACTAGTATGAGAAAATTCAAGTATCCACATAAACAAGGAACAATACTTATCCAAATATAGCATAAAACCAAAATGAGGCTACTATGAGAAATCCAAAACATGATAACTAAACCAAGTGTCTGATGATGTCACAGGAGCCAAATCCTTTACACTTGAGAGAAGTGGCATTGAGGGTTTAAACTCACATTGAATACGACTTTCCATGTGAGCTAAGCATGCTTCCAATATGTCGAGGAATGCCTATGTTTTCCACTGATTCCACTGAATATCATTTAGGAAATGAATGATGTTGTTCTAGTCCTTGTGCTTCTCCTTTAAAACTCTTCCTATCATGGCCTTTAACCGCCAATGAAGAATTATAGAATGCATGTACCGATTCCTTCTTCCCTTGGTGTGAATAGGGTGGGGAAGCCGTCGATACATCTCCTCTAACAACTCTGAATCTGAATAGACCTAGTGATATTGAGAGACATGATTCTCAACCTGTTGAATATTCTCCAGAGTACTTGGGGTGGTCATCGAGTAGTAAGTAGCCACCACCTCCTGGGTCTGCAATTGGACACATGACTGGCTTTTCCGACCATGGCCACAACCCCCTGATAACCACACATCCATTGTTGTAGCATGAAGAACACAATAAACACAAAACCAACACAAAGCCAAGAGTAAAAATCCCACCAACTCCATAAACCCCAAATAGAGAGCAACCCTCAGAAATGAATACAGAGTCGGAGAATTGGGAAATAATACTTCCCCTTGAGGATTCCACAAGTTAAAAACCAACTAACCAGTTGAGCTATCCACATAGACTCAAGGGATAACAACAATATGAAGAACTAAAGAGAACTAGGCTGCCAAAAAAATCCATAGGAGGGAGCATCCAATAACCAATTCGAAGAGTAAAAAATCCCTAATAATAAACTAGCTCTGAAGGAAACAAGGGCCCTAGACTCAAAATCAAAACAAAATTAACATGCTCCTTCAAATGCCTTTTACCAAAACCCACAACGCACCAAGAATAGACAAAAGACAAGGTAACAAAAATACAAAAGGCCTAGAGAAAGATGTTACTAGTTTAAAACAATGAAGAAGAGCCAAGGTCAAGTCTGCCATTGTCCCAAAGCCTGAATTCTCCCCTAGCACCCTGTCAACCATCCAAGAAGTCACTGTCATTGCCATCTTATACCTTATTGTCTCCACCTTATTCCTCTTGAGTTCACTTCCCTCACACCCAAGGAACCAAGAAACTGATACCAGAGTGAGTCACACTCTAAACAAAACCTCTAGCATGCCAATATAAATCAGGAAACTCCAACTTTTCATTATGAATCATAAACTGGTCGTCAAAGCAACACAAACTACCAAATATCAAAAGGGGAAGGGAAATCCTACCTGCATAAGGAAAAAACACTCACAGGACATAAAAAGTCGCTTTTTTACATAGAAACAAGACATGACTTTTCTATAATACAACCCACCATAACAGACGATATGAAACTTCACATGCTTCGTGCATGGGGGTTAGGGGGGAAGGGGTGGAAGGGAATGGTATGCCACACCACCCTCTTATTTATCTCAAGATTCGATGAGGTGGGAGCGCCACCTCCACCTGCCCCCGAACTCGTTACCAAGTGTTTAGACACCCCCATCGAGGAAAACATATGCACATTTGAAAAAACATGGAACAAGATTCCTGTCCATGGAGATTTACCCCCACTTTATTGTGGATATTATTAATATGTTTTTTTTTAATTAATCAATTTAATTAAAAGAGCAAAAAATGATTAACTACTTTGGAGATAAATCTCAACCTTAAATTTGGATATACTATTATAAATTTTACATAATATTCCATTGACATTAAATCCCTAGCTTTTATGTTGATTGGTAATTAAATTAAGATTGCCCAATTCCAAAATAAACGTGTAAACTTTCAATTAAATAAAACATGTATAAACAACTTTATTGTGATAGAGGCATATTCACATTCTACAACTTAATATTTGGGGGAAGTGTGATTCGTCTTGTGCTCAATGTGATGTGTGATTCCATCTGTGCTCAAAGTAAAAGTGACACATGTTCTTTTAAAAATATATATATACACAATTAAAAAACAATTAGTTGTAATAAAAACAAAAATGAATATATATACTTGGTTTGTTTTAATTAAATATATTATAAAACATCCAAAATCACATTGTCATTGTACTCATTTGATTTTTTATATAAATAACTCCTCAAAAGGGAGAAGTAATTAAAAGTAAAATAATTCAATTACTTTCCTAATAAGGAAAATATGTGTATAAATTCATTGTGAAGCATTAAAAAATATTAATGATCATAAAAATATTCAATGTGAGTAACAAATAAATTAGTTTATTATATAACATTAGATAATATTATTATTATGTAATTTTAAAGTCACGAGGAAGCAAGACAACAAATTGGTACAAATTGGTGTATAAGAGTATGAGACCCCTTTTTTGTGGGACAAAGTCTAGTAAGGCATACATACTGTACCCTCTTTTGGTAGAAATTGGTGTATGAGAGTATGAGACCCCCTTTTTTGTGAGACAAAGTCTAGTAAGGCATACATACAAATTGGTGTATAAGAGTATGAGACCCCTTTTTTGTGGGACAAAGTCTAGTAAGACATACATACTCTACCCTCCTCTGGTTTTAAACCTGTAACCTCTTAGAAGGAAACAAATTCTCTTAACCATTAGGCCCCTTCCCCTTCTGGGTTTTGAACATGTGACCTCTTAGGAGGAAACACATGCTCTTAACGATTAGGCCTCAATGACTTATCTTTAAAAATATATTAATAATTGAAAAACAATTTAATATGGACATTGACATCCCTAAATAAAATATTACAATGCTCAAATACAATATTTCAATGTCAACTATGTATGTTTGTATATACTATAAGCAATTAAAAAATATATTTTTATTGTTAAAACAATTTAATTTGTGTTATTATTTTACATTTTAGTCATTTTTTAAATATATTTTTTTGATTAATTTTGTTTAAAATTTAACAAACATAAAAATTGCAAATTTAAACTATGTAGCTTACACAATACATATTGAAAGATATTTTCAAAATATTATATCCATTTATAAATTCAAAAATGTTATTATATATATATATATATAAACTTGTATAGCTACATCTTATCACAAATTTATCTATCCAAATATATAAATATTTAAGCCTGCCCATGGTCTCCACCACACTTGCTGGTTCAATCAAAAAATTTCTTTATGTGATTTATATGAAAAGTCTTTTGCTTAATTCATTATGGATTACAGAAACATAAATATCTTAAAATGTTTTTTTTCCAATTTTTACACTTTAGTAGATCCATGATATTACCTTTTTTTTTTCCTTAAAAAATTTAATTAAAATTTTGATTCAAGATTTTGGGCTGATTTTAACAGTGAGTAATAATTTAGAAGAGTCGGCTTAAAAAAAAATGTGAGGGCAATGAAGTGAAATGCTTATATATATACTCTCGGACCAAACTAATTTGATACTTTTTCTTGTCATTGGTTTCAGTTCAATGTAGTGAATGCTTATGTATACACTCTGGGACCAAATTAATTTCAGACTTTTCTTGTCATTGGTCTCAGTTTAATTTGGGTGATCTGAAGAGCAGCAGGAGAGAAATGAAGATGAAAATAATCTTAGCCCGGCCGCAAGAAAGTGGAAGTTGCGGTACACGTTCATGTTCAAGTTCTGCTCAAAGTCAACCTCTGAAACAACTAAGTTCAAGTTCAAGTTCTGTTCAAAGTCAACGTCTGAAACAACCGACAGGGCTCTTAAATCTTGGCAATTCTTGTTATCTCAACAGCGTGCTGCAGTGTCTCACTTACACTCCGCCCCTCGCAGAATTTTGTCTCAGACAACAACATTCTTCTTCTTGTACTCTTTCGTCCACCTCAGAGGGCGATGGCGGCTGCCCATTCTGCCTGGTGGAGAGACGCATCGTCAGGTCTCGCAAAACCACCTGCGCAATTGATTCTCCCCAAACATTTAGAAACTCGCTCCACGTTTTTGCAAAACATTTTGCCCATGGAAGACAAGAAGACGCCCACGAATTTCTGACATATGTCCTCGGAGCCTGCGACGATGTCTGTGTAGAAATGGCGAAGCAACAAAATGGAGACGCAGAGGATGACCAGAGGGAATTACCAGATACCATTATTAAAAAAATCTTCGGCAGCACGCTGCAGAGCCGAGTGAAATGCTTGACCTGCGGAGCCCAGTCAATCACGCGCGACGATATTATGGACGTGAGCCTGGAGTTACCTGAAGAAGTAACATCGTTGCAGAATGCACTGTCATGTTATTTTGCCAAAGAAATTCTGGATGGGGATAATCTCTACCGCTGCGAGAAATGCGAAAATTATACAGAAGCCCGGAAGCAAATGTCCATTTTCAGGCCTCCCAATGTTCTGGTAATTCAGCTCAAGAGATTTATGTGTAGCCCATCTGGTGGGAAAATAAAGCGTGCCATTAGTTTTCCAAAAGGTTTGGAACTGGGTGAATTTATGTCACCAGAGGAAGTTATTGGTGAAGACCATGAGCCTCGGCAGGATTATAGTCTGTTCGCTACCATTATTCATAAGGGATCTTCACAGGACTCTGGGCATTACTATGCGTATGTGAAGGATGAAAATGGGCGCTGGTATCGCTGTAATGATTCTAAGGTATCTCCTGTGTCTGAAGAGGAAGTGGTGGCAGATAACGAAGTTTATCTTTTGTTTTTTATACGCAGTGTTCATGGAGAGGGTGTCAATTTTATTGGGCGGCATGTTTCCAGTCTGGAGATGAGCAATAGCTCTGATGATAAAAATGAGAGCATTAAAGGAAAGATGCGTACTCACAGCTACAGAGGCGATGGTGGCGAAACTGATGAAGAATATGGAAAAAGGCCATCTAAAATTCGGAAATCTGGCAGGCTGTAGCCAGTTAGGGATTTCTTAGTGGATTTAATTTACTTGGAGATTGAACACTGTGGAACGATGTTGCAATAAATTGTCAGAATCCAATAACAATTATTTGACAATCTCATTTTGTTCAAATTTGGCATGTAGATATTTTATAAATGAGATTTGGCCGTACTTGAAAATAATGTGAAAATCATTTAGTTATGGTTATATCAGATTTTGTTAGGATTATATCAGATTTTACATATGCAGTGATTTATATCATTATTTAATTTTTTAATGAATACTTTTTTTAAATGTTTCCTGGAACACTTTTAGGTATCATACTCCATTGGGTTGTAGAATAACTTGGGCTATAATAACTTGTTTACGTAATAAAATTTATGTTCTACATAAAATATAATTTGGGCTATAATTAAAAAATATATATGGTTAAAATTATTAAAATAAAAAATGTTTTGAAAATTCACTTGTTATAATCTAAATTTATTTCATCTTACAAAAGAAATCACCTTAGATTTATACTTTTGATGTATGTGCCAATAAATGTGACATATATTTAGATTTAATTGTAAGATATACTAAAAAAAAAAAATATATCTAAAAAATAATTAGATATTGTCAGGGCAAGAGGTAACTCATTAAGATTACTCATGGTTATATACATGAGTGAGTGACTCTTAGGTTTCATCTTCCAATGAATATTCGTTTTCCATTATTTACTATTTACATTATTTACAAGTGTTCACCCAATCCCAATGATTAGGTGCCAACATTCCCCCCCTTGATCTAAAGGGATGTTGGTGAGTCCAAGCATCGTTTTGAATATTTCAAACTTTTCTCATTCAATTAGACGATATTTTGTATTGCTGTGCTTCTTTTGATTATGGAACTTTCAGTTCTTGGCCAGCTTCATTTTAGAGTTGTTGTCAATCAGTAGTGGAGTTGAATGTACTTGTTTTACCTACAAATCTTTTAGAATTTTCCTGAGCCACACAATTTCTTTTGTTGCCTATGCTGCTGCCACATATTTTGCCTTTATTGTGGAATCTACTGGAATTGATTGTTTGCGTGATCTCCTAGAGACAACTCTTGATCCAAGTCTCAGAGCACAACTTGAAGGAGATACCCCAATGTCTTTGTTCCCATCAAAGTTTGAATCAGAGTATCTAATCAAGCTAAAGTCGCCCACTTGTGTATATTTGAGTCCAAAGTCTTGAGTTCGCTTCAAGTACTAAAACTCTTTTTGGAGCAGACCAATGTCCCTGACACAACTTTTGCATAAAAATGGAGAGGATTCCAACAACAAACGAAATGTTTGGTCTAGTAGTAGTTAGGTAGTTGAGACTTCCTACAAGCTGTCTATATTTTGTTGCATCTTGAAATTCTTTTCCTTCAATGGATGCGAGCTTTAAGTTTTGTTCCATTGGAGTAGTCAGAGGATTGCACTCTGCCATGCCAAACTTGTTCAACAGATCTCCAATGTACTTCTTTTGAGAGAGGAATACTTCAGATGTTGAGTTACTTCAATACCAAGATAGTAGTGAACATATCTCAAGTCAATATTATCAAAACCTTTCCTTAAATCCTTCTTTATAGATGCAATGTAGCTCTAATTGTTCCCTGTCATCAAAAGATCATCTACATATACCACAAGATATACAATTGTTTTTCCAACTTTCTTGACAAACAAAGTTGCAACCTCAAGATCATAATGTTTGAAGTTGAGTTTCAGAAGATGCTCAGTTAAATTTTCATAACAGGTTCATGCTGCCTGCTTGAGGCCACACAAGGATTTCACAAGTTTTCATACTTTATGTTCATGTCCCTTCACAACAAATCCTTCAAGTTGGGACATAAAAACATTCTCTTTCAAATCTCCATTCAAGAAAGTAGTTTTTACATCCATTTGATGGACTTTCCAACTGTTCTAAGCTACTAGGGAAAAAAGTGTCTAGATAGTTGCCCATTTTGC
>APFE030017862.1:143510-172325 GCA_000404065.3 Pinus taeda
GATGACATGCTTGTTGTAGGGTCTAACATGCAGGAAATAAATGTGCTCAAAAGAAAATTGGCAAATTCATTTGCAATGAAGGATTTGGGAGCTGCAAAACAAATCCTTGGTATGAGAATAACTACAGACAGGAAAAATTGTAAATTAACATTGTCTTAGAATGAGTACATATAAAAGGTGTTGAAAAGATTTAATATGCAAAATGTAAAACCAGTTAGTACACCTTTTGCTAGCCATTTCAAACTTAGTAAGGAGATGTGCCCAAAGATCCAAGAAGATATGGATTATATGTCTAAAGTTCCATATGCATCAGCAATTGGAAGCTTAATGTATGCAATGGTCTGCAAAAACCCTGATATTGCACATGCAGTGGGAGTTGTAAGCAGATACATGAACAATCCAGGAAAAGAACATTAGATGGCAGTGAAATGGATTCTTAGATATTTGAGAGGTACAACAAATCAAGCATTATGTTTTGGTGGTTCAAGCATTTCTCTACAGGGATATGTTGATGCAGATATGGCAGGTGACATAGATAATCGGAGGAGCACTACAAGATATGTATTTACTGTAGGTGGAACAGTTGTCAGTTGGATTTCAAAAATCCAAAGTGTTGTTGCACTTTCAACAACAAAAGCAGAGTATGTTGCTGCTACAGAGGCTAGTAAAGAAATGATTTGGTTACAAAGGTTTATGGATGAATTGGTAAGAAGCATGATATGGGCGAGTTATATAGTGATAGCCAAAGTGCCATTCATCATGCGAAAACATGGTCAGGAAGGCCTTTCTCTCTCCTCCAGGGGCCACATGGTGGCATATGATTGGTCCTCAGAGCTAACATGGAAGCTGGCATCATAAATGACGTGGCAGTATAGATGACAAGTGGTAGTACAGAGGACACGTGGCAGTATGGATGTTGACAGGCAGACGAAACATGTCACTCAGTTTTAGTGTTTTCAAGGGTGAAATGGGGCCATTTTCAAGTGACACGTGGCAATGATGACATCACCCCAGGGTATCGATGCTCTCGCACGAAGTAAAATCTTATTCCTCCCTCGATACTCCTCCCCTACTGTGATTATGATAAGGAGAAAGCCCCCAAATGAAATAAGTTATTGCAATATATTTCATAAATATTTCACGCCCGTGATATCAGCCGATGTGGTGTAAGGTGCAATCAAAAGTGATTCAAGTTATAAAGGAAAATGCCCCCCCAGACAACAATTGAGAGCCTAACCACCCGAAGGGCTAAGCGCTAGGTCACAACCCACAGCCAGGTGATATGAATAAACAGAAAGGGGCTGAAAGCATAGGGGCAAAAGGGTAGTCGAAACTCACATGTTTTCGTAGTAGTGCAGTGCTAAAATTTCGCACCCGAGAGTATTCCCTGTTACACTGTAATACGCAACCCAAGGCAGATCAGGGAACTGATTGCGTTCAGCAGGACATTTAAGGTTGAAATGACAAAGTCAGTCCCGATAGCAGATTTGACATTAAATCATGGGGGATGGCGCATACAAACCAAGTGTGGGTGCATTCATGAGAAAACTATTCTGCAACACACATCTAGATTCGGCGCCGAAAGCACTTAAAGGAGAATAGATAATAAACATGCTAAGAAGCATGGGAAGCACACTATGACAGAGACAGGGCCTGACATAAATTTTTCACAGGGACAGCAAAGGACTCCTTCCTCCATTCTTCCTCCTATTTCTTTTTGACTTTCTGTAGTTTTTTATTTTCAAGAAGCGATTCGACCCCAATTATAATCTTTAGGTATCATAGCCTTACAAGGGTTGAGACAGTTGGAGCTCTGGCTTAGAGATATTTTTTATTGTAACTCAAGCTCTCCCCCTCTTCTTATAAATAGGGGGCTGAGATTCATAAGAGGGGTTTCAGAATTTCTCACCCACTGGGTCTTAATTCTGAGATGTCACTTTGGTTATATTTGTTGTTTCATGGGGGACTTGACTAATGTTGTGTTGAACGTATGCACTGGTTATTTGGACCCTTAAGACTAATGAAACTCCATGTTGATTCCAAGCATGATAGATGTGCAACATGTTCCCCTCAGTAATCTCATTTCATTTGTGTTTTTCTTTCCTTGAAATAGTATTAATGAAGTTGTTGGTTTCTTGTTGATTCATGGATTTATCTAGGCTGCTTAATAAGAGAAAAGTACCTATGCATATCTCAGATTTATTTGTGTTATTCACTAGCACTCAGTACCTATAGAAACTACAGATTTACTTATGTATTTGCTTAGCCTACAATACCTGTGGTAGCTCAGATTTACTTTAGTTGTTAAGCAGAGAATGATACCCATGTATATTTAGCCTGAACCCTTAATCAACACTCCTCTATTTCTACCATTTCACTTCCTTCCTCTTCAATATTTCTGCTAGGACATTATCGCTAAGTATTATGCTTGTTTACATCCCTAGGCATATATTTCCCTCCTCCTTCTGCTCCTTTCCACCACTACTCCAACTTCAATTTTAAGTTGTCTCATTTTTATGTCAGCCACTAGGAGAAGACATTTCTCTTTGAAGATCGCCCCGATATACCCCCTCATTTGGATCCATGTATTGGCTTGAGTCTACCTTAATGAAGGCATATTACCAAGCCCCTCTTATTACCTTTTTACGTGACAATTGGAGTGTTGCAAACCCATCACATATAACCTTTCATGCACTCCTCTATTTAAGGTGTCCTAGGAACTGGTCTACAATCAACCCGGAGGTTGTCTCTAGGAGACTTTCTATCTCCCTTACAACACTTGTGCCACAGGATGTTAGATTTAGCTACAACATCTTTCTGGCGTCGTTGTCGGGGAACGAATTAGAATCTCTTTCCCTAGGTATGACAAAGTGTTATATTTCCCTTGTTAGGTGAGCAAGGGAAGTGTGGGTTGAAGATCTCTCACCTTAGCGACTCCACTGTCAAATTTATGGTAAACATCTTGGCAACTACATTGTTCCTATTTCTATTTTATCATCCTCGCTTTCAACCAACCCCATACTCACTCAGATGCTACAATAGCCCAAAAATATCCCTACTTTTGAAGTTGAAATCAATCACATAGGAAGGTTTTCAAGATGGCCCTTCCTGCATTCCTTGCCCTTCTTGTATTCCTGGCCAAACAATTTTCCCCACTAGATTTCTCTTCTATTGTTGGTTATCCTAATCATGTCCCTGCATGTCATGAGTAGAATTCCTATTTTCCTAGATTTAGTGGGAACACAAAGAGAAGACCTAACCAGCACCTCAAATAATTCCACAAATGCATGGAGCAACAAGGTATTTTTCTTGAAGATGTACAAATGAAGTTGTTCAAGTGGTCTGTAGATGAGGATTCTATAGTTTGGTTTAAAATGATACCTCGTGGTAACATATCTTCTTTGAAATGTTTTCATAAAAAATTCTATCAATATTTCAAAAGATTTTATCCACCGATTGCTCTATTTGAATATTGTTGCTCACTTTGTGATTATGAAGATATTCCCGAGGTAAATAACCCTATTGAAGATGTATGCGAGAGCTCATTCTAAGAAGATATCTACTCACACCAAGAAGAATATCCAATGAGCAAGAAAGAGAAGAAGGAAACACCATTGAGCTGCCAATAAACTCTCAAAGGGCTAATTCAGTTGAGTCGTTGTTTCTCCTTCTTATGATGAATATAACTCTGATGGAGAGTCAAGTGAGGCAAAGCTACCATACTCCCTGTAGAATTTTGTAGAATTTTTCTACAAATAATCTAGCTCTGATACCATGTAGAACTTTTTCTACAAATCAGCTAGCTCTAATACCATGTAGAAATTTCCCACCTATAGATCACCTGGTAATGCAATGTACTAAAACAAAACACTTGATCTACTTCTACAAACAATTTAGTGAAAGCTTAATCAAAATCATGAGAAACATGAAGTAGAAACATGCATAATTGATCAAGAGAATTAATCACACATAACACAAGATATATCCAGGGGAAAGCACCAGCATAAAACCCCAACCATGTATTATCAATCAAGTGGAAATCCTCTTCACAATACAAGAATAATTACCTCAAAAGCTATCTTGCTCTCTCTGTACTCAAAAGATATGAAGATATGTCTCATGAACCACCCAAGACTTATTTATATAGGCTTTTCCTATGGTCCTTACGTAGTTCGCTTAGGAAATCATAGCAAAATCATATGCTATTAATTCCAACATACCAAAAACAACCAATGGTCCAACTACGTATTCCTTGAGAACACTAGTTCCTCAACCATGCAAAAACTACTTACTAGAAATAGTTAAGCATCTGATAGTACATTGTTCCACACCTGATCTCAACTGGGTCTCTGACAGAACTGACATGCAACAGTTATCCATGAGTGAATCCTCAGTTATCTAAAATAATAGTTGTCACATGCATGCAAGCATTAACAAACTATATTTTATTATTTTTAACAACTTGTTAAAATAATCTAACTGGACTTGACTAGTTAGAACTAAGTCAATTGATTCTCTCATTATAGAACTCATGCTTATTCCCTCAATTAGTGGAGGAAACTCATGTGCATGCTCACAAAGACTTCAAATTCGAATTTCCTTAATTAATTAACTCAACTGAATTAATTAATTAATATTTCCAATTACTGTTAAGACCAACATTAATTTTACTTCCTATAGATAGACTAGGGACTGTTATAAATAGGAAGGCACCCAGAAATGCTATTTTTAGAACTTTTTATTTTTAGCAGTTTCACCTCTCACCCAAGGTGGCCAATGACCTCCCTGGCCAAACTGCTATTTTAGACATGTTATTTTTTCGGATTCCTATTTTCAGCACATTCTAAATTTAGCATTTCTTGTTGCACATTTTTTTTCAACACTCCCAGTTATGGGAAGTTGAACAAGAAGAAGAGGCCCATCAGGAGGTCAGCAAAGAGGCTCCAGTCCATGATGCATATCTTTCACATGGAGAGCAAGATCAAGGATCTGCTCCAATCTATGATTCATATGATTTAGAGGAGGAGGAAATGGTTGTGGCGAGAAAGCTTCCAACAACAAGTTTTTCAAGAAGATACCAAAGTTGAATTGCTGCAGAAATATTTCTGCAAAGAATTCTCAACAGACCCTCCAATCTATGACTCTTACAGTTCTAATAGAGAAGAGTTTGTTGCAGAATTCCAAGACAGTTGTCCCATTGAAAAATGGGCAGTAAAGATCAGTAGCCAGTTTTTCTTGAAAAGGCTGAAGTTGAGGAGCTTAAAGGTGCTTGTGGTTGCCCTAGCGAAGAGGATATTGGTTAGCAGGCTGCTTATGAAATTAAGGTAGCTGCAAACTTTCATTTTCTATTCCATGACCCTGTGGCTGAGTACATGAGCTTATTCTTAAGCCAGCAACTGAGGTTGTTTCAGCAACATGTATCAAGTTCTTCATTTGCTGATTTTTCACGGTGCATGCTTATTTGTATCTTTCTTTTTCAGTAGTATGAAGGCATATGGTCCAGTACTCTAATGCTCGCCTAGCTCCATTGGAGGGTTGAACATACTTAGCTAAATTAAGCTATGTGCATAAGTAGGAATGTACATAAATAATATAACCAACTGAGCATTTACTTTTCAGTTGTTGGAATTTTTATTTTTGCATTTTAGATTGAGGAGGAAAGTCCCATGGACATTTTGCTAATTACAAATATTCATTTGTTACTAAATTCATGCCCAATGGGGAAGGATAATATTCTGCAGTTTCTTAGCACCTTGCCAGAAAGGCACTGTACCCAGAAGGAGACAACGTTGTCACTCACTGCTTTATCAGTCATAAGTTGCTTCAAATTCCAAATAGCAGTGAATTTTGATGTTGATTTTTGAGCCATAGAGGCTATCACAGCTTAATGACACCCTCTCCATTGCCTAGTGCTCGGAAAGAGCTTTCCAATGGTATATGGAAGTCCAAAAATGGACTTGTGGAGTAGAAGTTAAAGCATGTTGAAGTTGCCCAAGGGAAAGTTGGAAAACAAATGGAAAAGACCAAAGGAGAAAGGAAAATTGCAATTGGAGGTCCGAGGTCAAATCGCAATCCCGCATCCTGTAGGTCCTATAATACAGCAGTCCCGCAATCCCGTAGTCCCACAATCCCGCATACCGCATCCCGCAGGTCCCGCATACTGCATCCCACAATATCGCTATATCGTAGTCTAGTGATCCCGCATCCCACAACATCGTAGTCCAACACACTCCAAAACCTTGTGTTATCTTCGATTTGCGATATAGTGGTACATCACTGAGGAGGCCAAAAATAGTTTACAAAGGAAAAGCATGAAAAAACCAAGGTTAGGTTGCCCCCTTCTCTCTCCTCCACATGGAAATATGATTATTGAAGATCGGCGGCTTTGGGTTATTGGCTATCGGCGATCGGTGAGGGTCACCGCTCCAAAACATTGTAAACTGTCGATCTTGCGATTTAGTGTTACATCGTCGAGGAGGGCTTAAATTTATTTACAAACGAAATGCATGTGAAAACAAGGTCAAAGAGGCCTTCTTCTCTCTCCTCCAAGGGGCCACATGGCAGCATATGGTTGGTCCTCAGAGATGACATGGGAGTTGACGTCATCAATGATGTGGCAGTACGGATGACAAGTGGCAATACGAAGGACAGATGGCAATGTGGATGTTGACGTGGCAGATGACAAATGTCACTCATGTTCAGCGTTTTAAGGGGTGAAATGAGGCCATTTCTGAGTGACACGTGTCACCACACACATGGTGACACATGGCAATGATGACGTCACCCCGGGGTATCAACGATCGCACGAAGTAAAAGCTTATTCCTCCACCAATACTCCTCCCTGGCTGCGATTGTGATAAGGACATAGCCCCTGAATGCAAGAAATTATTACGATCTATTTCATAAAGATTTCACGTCTGGGATATCAGTCGGTGCGGTGTAAGGGGCAATCAAAGGCGATTCAAGTTATAAAGGAAGAGACCCCCCCAGACAGCAATTGAGAGCCTTAGTACCCGAAGGGCTAAGCGCTCGGTCACAACTCACTTTTACGTGATATGAATAAACAAAAAGGGGCTGAAAGCATGGGAGCTAAAGGGCAACTGAAACTCGCCTATTTTTGTATTAGTTCAGTGTTAAAAGCCCACACTCAAGAGTCTTCTCTGTTACACTGTAATATAGTCAGTCTTGACAGCAGCTTTGACAGTAAATCATGGGGGATGACGCATTCAAACCACGTGTGGGTGCATTCATGAGAAAACTATTATGCTACACGCCTCCAGAGTCGGCGCCGAAAGCATTTAAAGGAGAATAGACAGTATACATGACAAGCGGCATGGAAAGCACACTATGACAAAGACAGGGCCTAATCTGAAGTTTTCACAGGGACAACAAAGGACTCCTTCCTCCATTCTTCCTCCTATTTATTTTTTACTTTCTGTAGTTTTCTATTTCCAAGAAGGGATTCGATCTCGATTGTAATCTTTAGGTAGCAGAGCCTTACAAGGGCCGAGACAGCTAGTCTAGCAGAAAACTGGAGCTCTGGATCGGAGATATTTTTTATTATAACTCAAGCTCTCCCCCTCTTCTTATAAATAGGGGGATGAAATTCATAAGAGGGGTTCCGAAATTTCTCACCCACTGGGTCTGAACTCTAAGATGCGACTTTGGTTCTATTTGTTGTTTAATGGGGGAATTGACTAATGTTGTGTTGAATGTATGGACTGGTTATTTGGACCGTTAAGACTAATGAAACTCCATGTTGATTCCAAGCATGATAGATGTGCAGCATGTTCCCCTCAGTAATCTCATTTCATTTGTGTTTTTCTTTCCCTGAAATAGTATTAATGAAGTTGTCGTTTTCTTGTCGATTCATGGATTTATCTAGGCTGCTTAATAAGAGAACAGTACTTCTGCATATCTCAGATTTATTTGTGTTATTCACTAGCACTCAATACCTGTAGAAACTACAGATTTATTTTTGTTATTCACTAGCACTTAGTACCTGTAGAAAGTACAGATTTACTTATGTATTTGATTAGCCTACAATACATGTGGTAGCTTAGATTTATTTTAATTGTTAAGCAGAGAATGATACCCATGTATATTTACCCTGAACCCTTAATCAACACTCCTCTATTTCTACCATTTCACCTCCTTCCTCTTCAATACTTCTGCTAGGACATTATCGCTAAGTTTTATGCTTGTTTACAGCCCTATGCATATATTTCCCTCCTCCTTCTGCTCCTTTCCACCACTACTCCAACTTTAATTTTAAGTTGTCTCATTATTGTGTGCCGGCCACCAGGAGAAGACATTTCTCTTTGAAGATCACCCCGATATACCCCCTCATTTGGATCCATGTATTGGCTTGAGTCTACGTTAATGAAGCCATATTGAACCAAGCCTCTCCTATTACCTTTTTACTTGACAATTGGAGTGCTGCAAACCCATCACATATAACCTTTCATGCATTCCTCTATTTAAAATGTCCTAAGCATTGGTCTACAATCAACCCAAAGGCTGTCTCTAGGAGGCTTTCTATCTCCCTTACAACACTTGTGCCACAGGATGCTAGATGTAGCTACAACATCTTTCTGGCATCGTTGTCGGGGAACGGACTAGAATCTTTTTCCCTGGGTACGAAAAAGTGTTACATTTCCCTTGTTAAGCGAGCAAGGGAAGTGTGGGTTGAAGATCTCTCACCTTGGTGACTCCACTGTCAAATTTATGGTAAACATCCTGGCAAATCCACTGTCCCTATTTCTATTTGATCATCCTGGCTTTCAACCAACCCCATACTCATTCAAATGCTACAACAGCCCAAAAATATCCCTACTTTTGAAGCTGAAATCAATCACATAGGAAGGTTTTCAAGATGGCCCTTCCTGCATTCCTCACCCTTCCTACATTCCTGGCCAAACAATTTGCCCCACTAGATTTCTTTTCTATTGTTGGTTATCCCAATCATGTCCCTGCATGTCATGAGTGGAATTCCTATTTGCCTAGATTTAGTGAGAACACAGAGAGATGACCTAACCAGTGCCTCAAAGAATTTCACGAATGCATGGAGCAACAAGGTATTTTTCTTGAAGATGTACAAATGAAGTTGTTCAAGTGGTATTTAGATGAGGATTCTAGAGTTTGGTTTAAAATGATACCTTGTGGCAGCATATCTTCTTTGAAATGTTTTCATACAACATTCTATCAATATATCAAAAGATTTTATCCACCGAATGCTGTATTTGAATATTGTTGCACACTTTGTGATGATGAAGATATTCCCGAGGTAAATAACCCCGTTGAAGATGTATGTGAGAGCTCATTCTAAGAAGATATTTACTCACATCAAGAAGCATCTCCCATGAGCAAGAAAGAGAAGGAAACACCATTGAGTTGCCAATAAACTCTCAAAGGGCTTATTCAGTTAAGTCTGATGTTTCTCCTTCTTATGATGAATATAACTCTGATGGAGAGTCAAGTGAGGCAAAGCTACCATACTCCCAGTTATGGGAAGTTGAACAAGAATAAGAGGCCCATCAGGAGGTCAGTAAAGAGGCTCCATTCCATGATGCATATCTTTCACATGGAGAGCGGGATCAAGGATCTACTCCAATCTATGATTCATATGATTCAGAGGAGGAGGAAATGGTTGTCGCGAGAAAGCTCCCAACAACAAGTTTTTCAAGAAGATCCCAAAGCTGAATTGTTGCAGAAATATTTTTGCCAAGAATTATCAACAGACCCTCCAATCTATGACTCTTACAGTTCTGACAGAGAAGAGTCTGTTGTAGATTTCCAAGATAGTTGTCCCATTGAAAATTGGGCAGTAAAAGATCAGTAGCCATTTTTTCTTGAAAAGGCTGAAGTTGAGGAGTTGAAAGGTGTTTGTGGTTGCCCTTGTGAAGAGGATATTGGTCAGCAGACTGCTTATGAAATTAAGGCAGTTGCAAACTTTCCTTTCCTATTCCATGACCCTGTGGCTAAGTACATGAACCCATTCTTAGGCTAGCAACAAAGGTTGTTTCAGCAACATGTATCAAGTTCTTCATTTGCTGATTTTTCATGGTGCATGCTTATTTGTATCTTTTTTTCAGCAGTATGAAGGCATATGGTCCAGTACTCTAATGATGGCCTAGCTCCATTGGAGGGTTGAACATAATTAGCTGAATTAAGCTCTATGCATAAGTAGGAATGTACATAAATAATCTAACCAGCTGAGCATTTACTTTTTAGTTGTTAGAATTTTTATTTTTGCATTTTAGATTGAGGAGGAAAGTCCCATGGAGATTTTTATAATTACAAAGATTCATTTATTACTGACTTCATGCCCAATGGTGAAGGATATTGGTTTCCAGGTTCTTAGCACCTTGCCAGAAAGGCACTGTCCCCAGAAGGAGACAACGTTGTCACTCACTACTGTATTAGTCATCAGTTGCTTCAAATTCCAAATAGCAGTGAATTTTGATGTTGATTTTTGAGCCATAGAGGCTATCAGAGCTTAATGACACCCTCTCCATTGCCTAGTGCTCGGAAAGAGCTTTCCAATGGTATATGGAAGTCCAAAAAAGGACTTGTGGAGTAGAAGTTAAAGCATGTTGAAGTTACCCTTGGGAAAGCTGGAAAACAAATAGAAAACACCAAAGGAGAAAGGCAAATTGCAATTGGAGGTCCACGGTCAAATCGCAATCCCACATCCTATAGGTCCTGCAGTACGATAGTCCTGCAATCTCGTAGTCCCATGATCCGGCATATCGCGTCCTGTAGGTCCCACATACCGCATCCCGCAATATCACTATATCGCAGTCCCGCGATCCCGCGTCCCACAACATCGTAATCCAACACACTCCAAAACCTTGCGTTAGTTTCGATGTTCGATATAGTGGTACATCACCAAGGAGGCCAAAAAATCGTTTACAAAGGAAAAGCATGAAAAAACCAACGTCAGGTTGCCCCCCCTCCCCCTCTCCTCCACGTGGCAGTACGATGATTGACAATCAGCGGCTTTGGGTTATCGGCTATCAGCAATCAGCAGGGGTCACCACTCCAAAACATTGTAAACCGTCGATCTTGCGATTTAGTGTTACATCACCGAGGAGGGTCGAAATTTATTTACAAAGGAAATGCATGCGAAAACAAGGTCGAACGAGACTTTTTCTCTCTCCTCCAAGAGGCCACATGGCAGCATATGATTGGTCCTCAGAGATGACATGGGAGTTGACGTCATCAATGATGTGGCAGTACGGATGACAAGTGGCAGTACAAAAGACACATGGTGGTATGGCTGTTGATGTGGTAGATGACACATGTCACTCAGTTTCAGCGTTTTCAGGGGTGAAATTGGGTCATTTATGAGTGACACATGTCACCACTCACATGGTGACACGTGGCAGTGATGATGTCACCCCGGGGTATTGGTGATCGCACGAAGTAAAAGCTTATTCCTCCACCGATACTCCTCCCTGATTGCGATTGCAATAAGGAGAAATTCCCTGAATGCAATAGTTATTGCAGTCTATTTCATAAATATTTCGCGTCTGGGATATCATTTGGTGCGGTGTAAGGGGCAATTAAATGCGATTCAAGTTATAAAGGAAAAGGCCCCCCAAAAAGCAATTGAGAGCCTTAGCACCCGAAGGGCTAAGCACTCGGTCACAACCCACTGTCAGGCGATATGAATAAACAGAAAGGGGCTGAAAGCATGGGGGCTAAAGGGCAGTCGAAACTCGCCTATTTTCTTATCGGTTCAGTGTTAAAATCCCGCACCCAAGAGTCTTCTCTATTACACTGTAATACGCAACCCCAAGCAGATCAAGGCACCGATTGCATTCAATAGGACATTGAAGGTTGAAATGACACAGCCGATTTTGATAGTAGCTTTGACAGTAAATCATGGGGGATGGCGAATTCATGAGAAAACTATTTTGCAACATGCCTCCAAAGTCAGCGCCGAAAGCATTTAAAGGAGAATAGACAGTAAACATGACAAGCGACATGGGAAGCACACTATGACAAAGACAGGGCCTGATCTGAAGTTTTCACAAGGACAACAAAGGACTCCTTCCTCCATTATTCCTCCTATTTCTTTTTGACTTTCTGTAGTTTTCTATTTGCAAGAACGGATTCGATCCCAATTGTCATCTTTAGGTAGCAGAGCCTTACAAGGGCCAAGATAGCTAGTCTAGCAGACAACTGGAGCTCTGGATCAGAGATATTTTTTATTGTAACTCAAGATCTCCCCCTCTTCTTATAAATAGGGGGATGAAATTCATAAGAGGGGTTCTGAAATTTCTCACCCACTGGGTCTGAATTCTAAGCTGCCACTTTGGTTCTATTTGTTATTTCATGGGGGACTTAACTAATGTTGTGTTGAATGTATGGATTGGTTTTTTGGACCCTTAAGACTAATGAAACTCCTTGTTGATTCCAAGCATGATAGATGTGCAGCATGTTCCCCTCGGTAATCTCATTTCATTTGTATTTTTATTTCCCTGAAATAGTATTAATGAAGTTGTTGGTTTCTTGTTGATTCATGGATTTACCTAGGCTACTTAATAAGAGAACAATACCTATGCATATCTCAGATTTGTTTGTGTTATTCACTAGCACTCAGTACCTGTAGAAACTACAGATTTCCTTGTTATTTGATTAGCCTACAATACCTGTGGTAGCTCGATTTACTTTGGTTGTTAAGCATAGAATGATACCCATGTATATTTATCTTGAACCCTTAATCAACACTCCTCTATTTTGCCATTTCACCTCCTTCCTCTTCCATATTTCTGTTGGGACATTATCGCTAAGGATTCTGCTTGTTTACAACCCTATGCATATATTCCCCTCCTCCTTCTCCTCCTTTCCACCACTACTCCAACTTCAGTTTTAAGTTCTCTCATTCTGTTTCGACCACTAGGAGAAGACATTTCTCTTTGAAGATTGCCCTCATATACCCCCTTATTTGGATCCATGTATTGGCTTGAGTCTACTTTAATGCAGTCCTATTGAACCAAGCCTCTCCTATTACCTTTTTACGTGACAATTGGAGTGCTACAAACCCCTCACATATAACCTTTCATGCAATCCTCTATTTAATATGTCCTAGGAACTGGTCTACAATCAACCCAGAGGTTGTCTCTAGGAGGCTTTCTATCTCCCCTACAACACTTGTGCCACAGGGTGCCAGATTTAGCTACAACATTACCAATGCTCCATAACTATTTTTTAACTTTCTTGTGGACTTAATCCTTTTGTAAATGGAATCCTCCCCTACGACCATGCTTCATGTTATATGCATCTCCCCCTTCCAATAATTCTTCTTCTTGCAAGTACCCCATTATGTACATCTTCCTTTTGTATCTTATATCACTTCAATATTTCTCCTTGAACTGTTTGATTTATTCTAATTCCAATGGATGTTGGATCAAGTTTTTTTCAATTATATTTAGATTTCCTATGTTTATGGTGGACCTAATCCTCCTATCCATAAGTCCTATATATACTTTTTATCATGATGTTTCCCACATACCAATACCTACTTCTTTGCAAATGATCATCCTACCAATATAATATTTCTTCTTCAAGTTTCACTTCAAACAATTGTGTCCTTGAAGAAGCCTTCACCAATGGATTATATCTAAGGGGTCAGATGTAACCTTGGTTATTCATGTTTCATCCTCTATTCCTTAGTGTTCATTCTTGAGTTAAAAGAGAGTCCCTCTCCCTTGTTCCATCTCAAATTGATCTTGCAGTCACGTGTTATATGTCCTTCATTATGGAACCTGTAACATTCTGCATTGGGCCTCAATATTGGAGGAAATGACCCATATTATCTTTTTATTTGATCCACATATCTGAGCCTAGGGATTTGATCGTATCCTCTACCTTTGATATAATCATAAGTTCGACAATATCGTGCTTTTTTCCAAATTTTGTGCAAGAAAAACAACGACCAGAAAACTTATTTTAATACCTAGTGGCATAAGGTTTCCTTGATGTGACATAATTTTGAAGTTGTTCCTTGGAAGATATTCATCCCTTTGTTTATTTATGACCCTTGTTCCATTGTTGTTTGTGGATCCTTTGAGGACATTTTTCTTCATGGAGGCTTTATACTTTCATCGTAGCTCCTTTTCTTATGTGAACTAGATATGCCTTTCTAATTCCTAGTATCATTCTGAGAATCATCATGAATGTTGAAATGAACATGGTTGGGTTGATTCATCACTTGCTTAGAATCTTCAAATGAGTTGTTGTTGGATCCAATGAATATCTAATCATGATTCTTGGGATGAACTTCATCTGATGTCTTTGAAAGAGATTATCTTGGGATGTCTTGCAATGTTCTTGGTAACCAACGCCTAATTTGATGAGAGGAGATATTGGAATGCTAAGAATATGATCTAGAGATTCAAATCATTTGAGAATATTTAAGTTTTGTTTGATATGTGCCAATTCTTCTTTCAAAATAATGTCTTCACAAATTTCACAAATGTCTTTCCTTTTTTTTAATTGTTTTAACAAAAACTCCTTTACCCTTTTGGCTTCTTTTGGTTCGACCTTGAAAGCGATAATGGAATATCCATCTTGATATTTGTCTTGGACTTGTTGCTATAGATGTCCCACCCTCTTTCTAAGGGATTTTATTTCTTTCAATGCACTTTTGAGTTATCCTTCATAATATATTTCTGCTTCAATGAAGAACAATATTTCACCTCTTTCATCATCAATCACACTTGCATTGCTCTCGTAATCACTTTCTTCTTTTGAGAAGAAGTTTTTCTTTTTAGAATTTCATTTCTTCTTTTGATCCATAGAATTGAATCTTACTTAGTCATCACTATCATTCATTTTTATATTAGGACATTTAGAAGCACAATTTCCTATTCTTCCACATTCAAATAATTTGAAAGGAAGCTTACCTTTGAAATTTGTTGTTCCCATCTTTAGCTTTATAACGAACTTGGCTTCTTCTTCATTAGATTCATGACTGGAGTTTGCTTGATTCTCATACTTTCTTCCTTCTTTGGCTACTATGAATGTGGCTTCCTTTATTCTTGACTTGTTCTTCTCCGTCCCTTGTTCATATGTTGTGAGTGTTCCATGAAGCGTGTCCATGTTCAACTTATCGATGTCTGATAGCTCTTTAATGGTTGATACTTTGGGATTGAATCTTGGAGGCAAAGGTCTCAATATTTTTCAAATGAAAACATCATCCTTGACTTCTTCACTGGGACCTACAAAAGACTTGAAAACTTTGTCTACTCAAACAAAATATGAGGCAATATCCTCATCTTCCTCCATTTTCAAACATTTGAATTGAGCCCTATAAGAATGTAGCTTGGCTTTCTTGACTTTTTGTCCTCTTCATAACAATTTTTAAGCTTGTTCCATAGATCATCAACTTAATTACAATGCATCACTTTGAAAAAAATTGTATCTAATAAACCACTCAAAATGGCATGCTTAGTTATTGCATTAGATGTATAAAGGGCCTTACCAGCTATATCAATAGGAGGAGAATCAGGAACTTGATAATTATTCTCTATAGCTACCCAAGCATCAACTCCCAAATAAAGTATAGTTGGATTGATCAAACTAAGTAGGATTTTTTTTATCTGATAGAGGCCATTTTCCATGAGATAAACCTTCCATTGATTAACTATTCTTGAAGGAACCTACTACAATACCACTTTTTATACCAAATATCACATTGAGAGGGGGGAGGGGGAATTGAATCAGTGTAATGATAAATTCATTATTTCAAAACATTTCATCAATAATTAACTATGTTGGAATGCATAAGGAAATAAAGTGAATCATACAATAAATAAAAGTGTGAGATTTTATTCAAATGCACAAGTGATATAACACCAAGAATAAGGAAGCGGAGCAGAGAGCTCTGCCTGCGGAGGAGATAGGGTTTTTTCAGCTCTTGTTGCCGCCGTTGCGCTTGCGGCGGCAGCCTCTTGTCGCCACTATTTAGTGCTTCAACGCTTTGTCGTGCAGCCAAAGTCTGCTTTTTGAATATCAGTACGGGGTTCGCTGATTCAATTGGGGTTTGTAGTTCTGCGGTTCCTGCACTGCCTATGGTGGGGATTCATCTTCGGCCTCCACTACCCCCATTCCTACAGATCTGAACCCTTGCGACGTACAATACATTCATTTCCATAGCGCGGCTCTTAGTCCATTTCCTCGTCTTCGGCTCTGACGATCCCGGGTTGGTGGTCCGCTCATCTTGGGCTCTGAGATCATCGGCAGAGTTCCCGGGGACTAGCTTCGTGCATTGTGTCGGGAGGCGGTGGCGTGTTTTGTTTTTCCTGGTTTTCGGCGGTCTACTGCTCGACCTTTCACGCTACTCTGCTTTGGCAGACTAAACCGAGGAGCTGGCCTTTGGCGTTATTGATCTGAGCCGCAGCGTGGGTGCGGGGTATTTTTAGTCTTTAAATTTACTCTTCATGGGGGTGAGGTGGCTGCCCTAGCCGCCTCTGCCCCCGGAATCGCCTCTGCTCTGGTTGGGACCTGATGGGTTCCCTTGCTGAGGCGTTTGGTCCTATTTTTGGTCGTTTGCTGGCATACCTCTGCAGTTATCTGGAGCGTTGAGGGAACTGGGGTGTGGAGACTATCTCTGCATCGTTTCGTGCTGCTTCATCATGGCTGTTTCTGGTTGGTTTCTGTAGGCTGCTGAGGATGTTTGGGTGGTTTCTTCCTCTAGTTTCTTTAGTTTCAGGAGGAGAGTTTGAGGGGGTGGGGGAGAAGTGGCTACCTTTGCTGCTCTCTACCTCATTTCGTGCCTCTCCTCCTTGTCTTGGCAGCCATTAGAATTTTCTACAAATTCCTCAGGAGTTGTTTTCTTTCTACTGTTTTTGTTTGTGATGGGTATGGCTATCCTCCACAGGTCGGTCTGCAGACTGGTATGGGATTTACATACCCATTTTACTTGTTGCCCTGTTTGAGGGATTTTATGTATACTTCTCTTGAAGAATAGTTATTGTAAGTGGCTTTTCCCACACTTCTGCATATGCGTTTAGCATCTACAACATGTAATTTTCTGAAATTAATGGAAATTATGAATTTTCTCCTCAGTATAAAAAAAAAAAAAAAAAAAAAAAAAAAAAAAAAAAAAAAAAAAAAAAAAAAAAAAAAAAAAAAAAAAAAAAAAAAAAAAAAAAAATGTGCATCAAGAAACCATCATCACATCAACACATGAGAACACTAGCCTTTACATGGAAACCCTTGTGGGAGAAAACCATAAATTGTTTTTTCTTCTTCTTCAATTTGTTTACATAGATTTGTAGGCATCAACATGTTGGAGGCACCGACCCCCAATGTGTAAGTAACCACATATACTAGGCTACAGTGCCTAACTGAGGCACTGGCCTAGAAAATGTGCAAGCACACACTTACAATAGGCTACAACCTAATTGAGGCACCAACCTCAATGGAGGTATCCACTTCCTTCTTCACCTAGTGTGAAACACTTTTCACAATATTTCAAATTGGATCCACATGCACCACAAATAATATAGGTCTTCAAAACTTAATCATGCTACTATGATCTCAATGCTTACATAACCTATTTATCAATTCAATTTTGTCATACCCTGATTAATTTAATAATTGGTTTATCAATTTTTCATCAACCTATTCACCACAACATCGTGTTCATCAATCTAGTGCCATGACACCCTTTTTTTAATCTTGATTTGGTCATACATACAACACCTACTCAAAAAAAACTGAAACTTGTTCATAACCTCCAAAACAAGAAATATAAATTTATAGTATCAAAATGGCATCTTCATGGCTCTTAATAACCCCTAGAAAAATCGCCACTACATTTTTATCATTTCCCCTCTTCCAGAATTCAATTTGGCTCCAAAATCATTCCAAAAAAAAACCATATAAAACTATATAAAAATTAATTGTTCAACAAAATAGCAAAGACCATGCACATTATACAAAATGAACCTTTACAAGTTCTAAGAATGTTATTTTAAGGGTTCAAAAAATGTTCAAATCGATGCACCAATAACCCTATAAAACAAAAAATTCATCGTACACACACACACATATATCAAAGCTTGAATTGTCATCCTCCCATATACAAACCACATGATATGCCAACTTTGTTACTTGTATTCCTTGCTCTGATCAATATAACATCTTCCACATTATTATAGGGTGTCAGTCAAAAGGGGTATCACTAGCACAAATCTACCAACGATACAAGTCACATCAAAACCACAACAAAAACGATCTATAAACCACGAAGTATGCCCTTTTTCATGCTTAGCCATAGAATCTCAAACGAAACTCATTCACTTGTCCAAAGAGCCACCAAACTCGATGTTTCCAATTTTCATTCCAATGGACTTATGTGCATGTATATGTGTGTGTGTGTGTGTTTGTTTTCATGTGACCGAGGGCACATGGGGTTGACCTTGGGACCTATGTTTAAATGAAGATTCCAAAGACTTCCCATGTAACTGACCATAAACCATACGACCTTGTCCCTCTTCATACATCGCAGCCCTTTGGGCATAGCCATTTAAGTCATGTGACCTAATCCTTAAGGCTCATGGTCATCTACGTGTAAACATCAACATGATTTCATCACACCACATAGAAACCTATGAGAGGTGCCACATGTCACTTGAAATAAATCTTATTGGTCGCTCAAATTCGCCAAATGTACCTACCACATGACAGTCATTTGTACATCCATGTCACCATGTTGATGTCATCATGATGACATGGCATGCCATGTCATTTTCACATCATCCTTCGCGACCACATCATATTACACTACCACATCACCATCTTTGAGCATGTCAAAAGCCACCACATGTCACTACCATTTTACCAATCATATCTTGCCACATGTATGCCCATTGGGTGTTTTCCATGTGTCACTACTTCATTGGTCTAGCGGGAGGGTTAAATGTCATGCATCTCTGCATAACATCCACCATACATGTTTTTTAACATCATTAGATTGGTTGAAAGGTATTGGATGTTTATCAATGTTAAACAACGCACATGTTCGTGTGCCTAAAGCCATTGATTAATCATCATTTTTTTGATCCACCCTCAACATGCGCGATCATCAATTAATTTGGTGATTTTCAAATAAATTGGATCTTTTGGTCCTTATTATAGCTGCCAAATTCAAATGATCATAACTTCTCATTTAGGAGTTTTTCCAAATGTGATATACCCTTGGAAAGGTATCAGTGAGGACTATTCCATAATTCCATCTATAGATTCATCTGAACATCATGGTGTAGATAAAAACTTAATAACTTCAAATCATTTTGGCTTCATGTGATGAAGGCATGCAGGGGATCAGACTAGCATATTGCTTCCTTGGATTTGTGAATTACACTACTACCTCTTTAGAAATCCTCTGTGACATCGGGATTATCTAACTATACAATACAAAGATTCATTTAGGAATCATGAATTCAATAAAATTCAGATCATTTTGGGTTCATGTGAGCAAGACATGCAATGGATTAGACTAACATACTGCTTCCTTGGATTCATGAATGGCATTGACACTTCCTTAGACATCCCATTTAACATCAATGACATTGGTTGTCATTAATGACAATACTATTTCCAACAACAAATACTCCAAAAAAGTCTACTCCACAAGGCAAGTTAGTTCCTAAAACCTTGATTATATCAGAGCATTTTGAGTATGATGTACTAAATGATATGAAGGAAGCTAGAGCTAAAATTTCCTTGTTTGAATTAAAGAAATTAAAGCATCAAAGAAATAGTTTGTTAAGGGATTTAGATGCTTCTGAAAAATAGACATCTACTGCCAAAGAATCTCTTAATACTAAAGATAAAGGGAAAATTGCCTCATCTTCTTCTAACAAAAACAAACATGTTAGTACTAATGCTATTCTATTAGGAGAAAATCAAATTCCTATACTCCTCCATTCTTATTAAATTTTGAAAATTTTAACATAAATGCACACAATTATCTAGTTGACTCTGGAGTTTCTTCTAATATCATGCCCTATTCAATATGTATGAAGATTAACGCTAAACCCCAAAATTCAACTGACCAAATCGTGGCAACTCGATAGATCAAAAGTGAAATTATTGGGGGAATTAAGAATGTAATTATTAGATTAGCTTCTAACCCCAAAGTGCACCAAATCCTAGACATCGAATTATGATCTACCTTAATTCTTATGGTCTATTATTGAGTCAAGACTCGTCTAAAAAAATAAATGGATATTTAACTACTAACTAATCTCATCTCTACCTTCCATATAATTGCAATCCAAATCAAATAAAAGTATAACAATAAAAACACATGAAACATAAAATAACCAATATTAACAATGACAATGAACCTGTAATATTCTCAAACACTATACTCAGCAAATATTGTGTTGATTCTTTCTTTGGGAATTTTGGTGCAGGTAGTTATCCTTTGTTCATTCTTTTATTCAATTAGAAATCGAGAATGTTTCCCAAACCGATTTTTCGAAATGTGTAAATATTGAACATGATCCTATACATAAACCTATATATAATCAACTTTAGTCGTTATTCTTTGACGACTTCAAATATAACGATGGTGTTGGAACAAGTTGTATGTTACAAAGTCCTATTGGAGATGAAAGTATGCTTCCCTATAGACTTCGGTTCCAGTGCACAACTAATGTGGTTGAGTATGAGGCTCTAATATAGGGTCTAAATAAGGACATGAAAATACAATATCTCAAAGTATTTATGGACTCATAAATCTTTGTTAGACAAGTGAGGAACACTATCCATTATGTATTTAATCATTTAAAGAATTATCAACAAATTGTCATTGACCTAATCTATCATTTTTCTACATTTAATATTAGCTCTATCCCTAGATTAAAAAAAAAAAAAATGTTAATGCATATCTTCTAGCTAATGTTTCCCACAAGATAATACCTACAGAGGAATTCACCCCAGATAGATTTTCAATCGAGCTACTATTTAGGCCCCCTATGCTTGAAAACATATATGATTGGAGAGTATTCAATGACAATGATGATATCTTAAATTTCCTCACCTTAGAGGAAATATATTCAAAATGTGCCATTGATGAAGAAATCCATGATAAATAGCTCAATTAGCCATCTTTAGATGAAGAAACCAAATCTAAGAATGGCATTCCAAGATCAGTATTGAAGCTAAAAGATTTTTATAATTTTAAGATCACTTCAACAAACCCCTAAACTATAAAACTAATAGTTCTTCTATACAGTACAAGATGATCAATTTAGGCTAAAAAAAAAAACCTCAAAATGTAAACTTGGTCTATGATGTTCACCCTCTAAGCGAGATGTGTTCATCCAATTGTTAAAATAGTGTAAAGATATATTTGTTTGGTCTTATAATGACCTGAAAACCTATGATACTTCCATAATCCAACATATTATTCCTTTGATTCCTAATTCAAATCCTATTCAACAGAAATTGAGGAAAAATCATCCCAACTTAGAACCCCAAATAAAAGAGGAGTTCAACAAAATTCTTCAAGAAAAAATATTTTTGTGGTTAGAAATTCTCAATGGTTTCTAATTTAGTTCTAGCAAGAAAGAAGAATATAGACATAAGAATTTGTATTAATTTAATTAACTTAAATAAAGCTTCTAAAAAATACAATTTTCTCCTTCCCCATATGGAACAAATACTACAATCATTGTTGGATCCAAAATTATATCATTTTTACATGGGTTTTTTGGTTATAACCAAGTTCTTATTCCCCGGCTAACCAACCAATAAAATAAATTGAAAACAAAATGGGGCACATATACTTAACATAGAATGCCTTTTGGTTTCATTAACTTTGGTTCCACATTTCAAAGAGTGATGGATCTATCCTTTAGATGGCTAATTAGTAAATAGGCAGTTTTTAATTTGGATGATGTAATAGTATATTCAAAGAAAATGTTTGATCAACTACATAATTTTAAGCAAAATTTTGATATATGTAGAAAATATAGGATTTGTCTAAATCCCAAGAAGTCATTTTTTTCATTAAATAAAGGAAGGCTTCTAAGATTTATTATCTCTAAAATTGGAATTGTAATTCAACCATCTAGGCTAAAATCTATATATGAGATTCACTTTCCTCGCAACAAAAATTCCATGCAGTCCTTCTAAGGATAGATTAACTTTGCGAGGTGTTTTGGGCCTAGTTTAGCTCAAATCGTTCCTCCCTTACAAAGTATGATTACAAATAATGTTGTATTTAAATGTATCTCTTCAAAATGAGAATCCTTAAAATCAATAAAAGAAGCTATCATTAAAGCTCATTCTATTACATTGTCTGGTTTTAACAAGGAATTCATCCTTTATACATTCACATCTAATTTATCATGTACAAATGTACTCACATAGAAACGATTAGAATGTCGAAGTCCCTATTTTTTTTTATGAGAAACAACTTCCAAGGAGTTAAGTTAAACTATTTGAATGTTCAAAAATAGGCTTATGTCATTTTTAAATTAGTTAAGAATCTCAAACCATTCTTACTTAAGTCCCATACTAAGATCATTGTTCCAGATTCATTAGTTAGAAATTTTCTAGTTCCAAAATGTAACACCCCTCCATTATATGTAACACTCTATGCTATCATGTCGGACCTAACCTAAGACTGAGTTATAACATAAAATCTAGGTCTGAGGTGTAAAAATGAGAGTAAATATTTTATTACCAAATAAATTAAGATAATTTAAAAACGCTTGGAAAATGAGACACGAAGAGATGAGATTATTGGCAAATGAAATCCCATTGGTAAATGGGAATGATAAGAGTTCTAGATTAAATTCTAGATAAGCTTAATGGAATGGGAGATAAATATCCAATAAGTTTATTAGCTATAGAAATATTCTACTTTTAAGAAAAACATAAAAGGCTTGCAGGAGAGAGACGCAAGCTTTTATGGGAAAAGCCTTGCGGGAGAGAAAGGTGAGCTTTTATGGGAAAAGCCTAGGCAAGTGGATAAAAAGATCTACAAAAGCGGGACACCATTAAAGGAAACCATATCATGAAAGAGGGAATTAAATACCCATTGAAGAGATCAACAAGAGGCAGTTGATCAATGGGAAATAACTCTCGGCTAGGGGGTGAACTGGAGGAAGTCAGTTCTAGGTTGGGTGGTGGTACTCGATTTTCCAAGTGACATTCTCTCATAAACTCTGGTTGGATTCAACTGCATAGGATGTTTTGTATGTTGGATCCTTACTCTTTATGTTGTCAAATATTTAAGCATATGAGTATAATTTCATGGGGTATCCTTGGTTATAAGATGATTTAATACTTATGCATGTGGCAAACATTGAATATAAATCTAATCAAAGTTAAATTTAGTGTTTGGAGCATAGTAGGTGGTTGTTAGTATTGAGTCAAGGAGGTATGTGACAAATGGTATCAGAGCTCTAAATTCAAATATTGCGGCCTATGGGCCAACCCACATATCTAAGGTATGAATGAGTTGTAGGTCCTAAACTAGGTCATAAACAAATAAGAGGTTTCACTAAAGGGTTGGGTCATAAAATTGTTATAAGAAAAATCTTCCAATGAGTTCTAGAGTAGTGTTGATTCGAACTTAAACATGAACACAACGACTTACAAATATAATCATAAACACAAAGATGCAACACAAAAACACTTCATTTCATTAATAGAAAAACACTGAACTATGCTTACAAACAGAATGGAAATAAGATAGCTCGGGCGATGGTAGCTTATCTCTGAGAAGAGATGTGGTGGTTACATGCCTCTCAATTGTGTTACAATGAGGTTTAAGGGCCTATTTATTATTGGAAAACATGACAAAACCCTAAACAACAAAAACCCTAAACCCAAGAGATGTAACACCAAGAGTTTGTAGGGCCCGTTGGGGTTAGTTAGGAAACCAACTTCCCAAGGCCGCAACTTGGTCATATTATCTTCGTTTGGCATGTATGATACCTTGTTGGAAACGTCTCTTTGAGTAATACAAGTTTCGCCATAGGCCCTTGCCTAAGGCTATGGGCCTGTCGTGGACCCCAAAAAATGTCGTTTAGGGGGTCAAAATTGCTACGGAAGTTCAGGACCTAAAAAACTGCTAAAAATAGTAAATGCTTAAATGAACAAGGAAACAAAGGAAACTGACTCGGGTTCTAGGTGGAATAGACAAGTGGCCACCAATATCCACTTGGATCATTTCTCCCCCCTTAGGAAGCATTGGTCCCCATTGCGTGCAGAGCCTCCATGAGGTGTGGAATTTTTTGTTGAACCTAGTCCCTGATGAACCACTTGCCCTGGTGAAGGAGGTTGCCTGCTTTGAAATCTTAATATAGCTACATCCTCTATTGCCGAGTGTTCTTGATCTGTGTGTCCATGATATGATCAGTGGTGTGTGAGTTGTTCTGCAATGTTAGATGTGTCCAACAATGGTGGAAAGTATGGCCGAAGGCGATTTACATTGAACACTGGGTGCAGACCAAGGAACGATGGGATGCTAAGCTTGAAGGCATTGTCACCGATAGCCTTGGTGATGGTGTATTGCCCATATCAGAACGGGCAAAGCTTGCAGTGGGGTCTAGCAAGGCACTCCTTCTGCAAATGTATCCAAACTTTGTCGCCCACCTGGAACTTGTGTGGCACTCGATGCTGATCATGGCATTGCTTGTACTTAGCATTGGCTATGTCCAATATATCATGGACGTGCTGGCAGATGTGTTGAATGCACTCAATGAAGTTGTTAATCCTTTTAGCTTCAGACTGAACGTGAGTCGAATCTACCTGAGTGGCTGCAAATGGTATGGCCACATCAATGGGGCATAATGGCTGAAATCCCAGCCCTACCTGAAAGGGGTTGTGGCCCGTTAAGTTGTGGAGATCTATGTTGTAGTTGTGTTGGACATAGGGGAGACTTCCATCCCATGTGCATGGATGCTTCGAGTTGTACAAGCGCAGAATGTGTTCGATCATCCTATTGACAACCTCTGTTTGGCCAACAGTTTGGTGATAGAAAGTCATGGACTTAGTAAGTTTTGTATCCAGCATCGACCAGAGACTTGACCAAAATGCACTTAGGAATTTGTTTTCCTGATCTGAGACAATGGACTGTGGGATCCCAAAGTGTACCCATCCTCGCTTAAAGAAGAGCTTAGTAGTGGCCTTTGTTGTGATACTCCTCTTGCAGGGCGTCGTGATGGCCATCTTAAAGAAGCTGACGATGACCACGAAAATGTAATCATTTTCATGCTTAGTAGAAGGAAGGCTCGACATGTAATCCATGGAGACAAATTCCCAAGGTAGGATAGGAGTAGGTATAGGAGTATTCAGGCCTTGCTTCTTTATGGCTGGTTTAGAAATGTTGCAGGCAATGCAGGATCTAATGTATTTCCCAACATCCTCACGAAGTTTCAGCCAATAAAAATACTGCAGCAATATTTATGTGTTAGATAACAGTGAATTGAAGAAGCTTATATTGAGAGATTTTCATGTCAAGCCATATTAAGACCACCCGGGATACCAAAATACTTTGACAGTTCTTAAGAATTTCTACTTTGGTCAATTTTGAAGAAAGAGGTGATTGATTTTATTGCAAAGTGCTTGGACTATCAACAATGAAAGTTGAATGTAAGCATTCATTTGGATTGTGGCATCCTAATCTGATTCCAAAGAGGAAATAGGAGGTCATTTCCATGGACTTCATTACAGGATTGTTGAGGACATCGAAGCAACATGATTCTATCATGGTTGTGATTGACAAGTTGAGCAAGGTATCTCACTTCATTTCACTGAAGTCTACTAATTCAGCTAGTGAAGTGGCTCAGATATTCATCACATAGATGGTGAGGTTGCATGGAGTTCCCGAGAAGATTATATTAGATAGAAATGCCAAATTCACTTCCAGGTTTTGGAAGGAGTTGTTTGCATGCTTGGGGACTGAGTTATCTTTCAATACAACTTATCATCTGTAGATAGATGGATAGACAAAGAGGGTTAATAGGATTCTTGAGGATATTTTGAGGATGTATGTCATGCATCAACAAAGGAAGTGGCAGTAGTATCTTCCATTGGTGGAGTTTGCTTATAACAATGGGTATAAGTAATCCTTCAAAATGAGTCCATTTGAGGCTCTTTATGGGCAAAATTGTAATACTCCTATCAGTTGGAGTGATCCAGCGAACAGGGTGTTGATTGGACCAGATATGTTGGTTGAGATGGAGCAGGATATATAGTTTATTAAAATGAACTTAAAGGTAGCATAGGACAAATAAAAGAGTTATTTGGATTGGCATAGATAGTTCAAGGAGTTTCAGTTTGGAGAGCATGTGTAGTTGCGCGTCAATCCTAAGAGGAGCTCCTTGAGGATTGGGTCTTGTGCCAAGTTGGTACCTTCGTATTGTGGGCCTTTTGATATCCTATGAGAGGATAGGACCAATGGCCTACAGACTTGCACTATTTCCAATAGTGAAAGTCCATGATGTTTTCCATGTTTCATTACTTAAGAGATATGTGCAGGATGTTGATCATGTGATTGATTGGTTTTTCTTGCAAGTGGAACCAGAGAGAGAGTTCCAACCAAAACCATAATGCATATTGCAACGAAAACAATTCATGCTCCAAAACCGAGCAATAGAGCAAGTTCAAGTGTAGTGGAAGCACTTTGGACCCAATGAAGCTACATCGGAAATGGTTGATCGGATGTGGGCTTTGTATCCTTCTTTATTTGTTGGTTGAGCGAATGCGTTTGGTATATGTGTTTTTGTATAAGCAGTATGGTGATCATGCTTTCAATTGTTTGGTATATTATAAATATTGCATTGAGTTATGTTATAAATCTCCATAAGTAGTATGTTTTGCTAGTCACAAGTGTCATAGAACTCTGACGATGGTGTTCCCCTAAGGAGGAGGGGTTTGCAACAACCCCTAGTTGATTTTCCATGTAAATGAAATAAAAAACCAAGGTTGTGGGACATGTATTCTAAGTTAAATGGCGGGAAGACATTATAGTGCACATCACTTGCAGTTTATTAATGGATATGGAAATTGGCAAAGGAAAATGAAAAGAGACAATAAATGGAATTTAATTAAGGAAACAAAAGGAAATAGGGGGAAAAGGAAGGTGAAGAGACACAAATATGTATGCATGGGAAATTAGAGAGAAAATGAAGGAAATGAAAGAAAAAGGAAAAAGAAAATGAAGAGACTAGACATCAATGACAAAAAGGAATCAAAGAAACAATTCACAACTTTTGTCAGTTTAGCTTTTGACAGTTTTTTGCTCAAATTTTGTTCATTCTAGCTCCCTTACACTCTTACACACAGAGAGTATCCTTGGAGCATTCTAGAATTCACTTGGATTTGGAGAGAAGCAAGCAAAGGAATTGTGGGCAGCAGAATAGAAGGTTGGATCAGAGGCTACAGTAGGATTTCATTGCAGGTAACAGGTTTCATGTGTGATTTCCTTGTTGAGATTTGGATACATGGTACCTGCATGTGTTTCTTTGATTATTTTGATGTCATTGGCATGGGATTTCCCTAGATTGACAAAGGTTTCAACCTTGCCTTACAATTTCCTAGATAGTCATGATGTAGAGGGTTCTCTATTTGATTTAGCTTTGGATGGTTGGAAGACTTGGATCCTAGTTGCGGTGGTCTCGAGAAAATTCTCGAGGGTCAAGGGTGGAGATGGGCTTTTTCCTGGAACTCTTAACAGATGGGCGGGGATAGGAAATTTCCTCTACAACTGGTGGAGGAAGTCAAAGGCATCCAAGCTTTTTATAATATTAATGATTTCTAGACCAGTTTAGGTGAAATCATTATGGTTGAGGGTTGAGGTGGTTTGACCTTGGAAGCCCTGGTTGGCTCTATTTTGGTTTAACCCGTATGATCTTGCATTCATGCTTGGAACATGGCATGTGGGTGATTGGCTGAAAGGGAGATTTGGTTCAACTCAATCCATGGTCGAGTGGTACATGGAAGTCCCTAACTTGGTTGGCATTTGCATATGTTAATATCAGTTATTTTCTTATTGGAACTTATGAACACGTGGGTTAGTTATTATGTCGATCTTATGGTTGATTTATGATAGATTTTATTCTGGTTGTATGCTAGTTATAAGCATGGTTGAATGATGTGTTCTTGCTATGAATCGTGTTCATGACTTTATAAGCTATTGAATTATTAATGTATGCACTGAATAACAAGTGTTGTTGTATCTATTTTGAGAGGTCATTGAGTCTTCTTAATGCTTCCATGATGAAATCGAGAAGATCATGATCATATATGCATTCATGACATGTAGCTACTAGGTTTACTACCTGTTTGACAAAAGGTGTATCATGTGTTCGACATTTCTTCAGAAAGATCTAGCCCTAGTATTGATTGTTTAGACTTGTGATTATCCTAGACCTGATTCTAGAACATTGTGGGTTGTTCTGGGTAGTGTCCTGTAGGCTAGCCCTGAAAAAGTGGCACAAATCTTGAAACTGCACCCTATAAACTGGAGAATTTCGGTCGTAACCGCATGGAGGCAAGTTTATGCATGTGGTTGAAGCAATCCAATTGTATGAACAATGTGTCATGCTTGCAGTTGGGGTGTAAAGCCTCAGAAAAAAGAAGTTCTAGATCATGGATTTATCACCAAGGGTTGTTGTCAGACACCTAAGTGATCAGGTGTCCCCGAGGAGTGGCAATATGTTTCTGATTAGTAGGCCCCACTTACATGACTAGAAATTGTAGGTCGGTTCATATCATAGTAATGCTCAACTCATGTTTACCTTGGAGAGCTTGTAAAAATAGGTAAATGTG
>APFE030017863.1:0-14743 GCA_000404065.3 Pinus taeda
AAAAGCAAGAGAAAAGCTATGACCGCTGTTGCAGCTGTTCAAGGTAAACATCAATCTAGCATTCTCCATTGCAATTTCTTATTACAATGTATTGGGTTTCGAGAATTGATAAGATATTTGATTGCAGGAGTGGAGTCTGTTGCAGTGAGAAAAAGGCCGAGGGCGAGAAGAAATTAAAATACCCAGCAAGAATATCGTAGTCTACAAAAGCAAAAACAAGAAAAAAGCTATGTTCGTTAAGGACGAAGTTCATTTGTGTTTGTTGCTTACAGGATTTTCAAGGAATGCCCTTACCCTGACCACAGAGGGAGGGAAGAACTTAGCAAGAAATTACAACTTGCGCCTTGCCAGATAAAGCTGTGGTTCCAGAATCGGCGAAAGCAGATGAAAGTATGCAAAAAAAATTATAGGCATTACAGTTGCAACATTCTGCAAAAAATCACACTGAAATTCATCGAATTGTTGAAACTTTTTTCTTATTTCTATTTCGGTTTGCTGATCATGATCTTCTAATTCCTGGATTGGATTGGGCAGGCTCAACAAGAGCGTCACCATAATGCAGCCTTGAAGAACGATAACGAGAGACTTTGAAGGGAGAACCGGTCGCTTCGACACGCAATCACGAATTCTACGTGTTACAAGTGCGGAGTACGATCTATCATGCAACAATTGAGCCATGAGAACACCCGATTAAAAGACGAGGTTGGTCTCCGCTGCCCTTCAAACTTAATTTAGCTTTGAGATAATAATATTGAACGGCATTTATGTAATGCAATCGGTGCATTTCATATTCGAAACCATTTCAAAAGTTCATGAAAACTAATTAGCTTTTTATTCAGTTTCGAAACTCTTATTTGTTGTCTTGGGGTACTGATATGAAGTTGAGGTGGGCTTTTTAAACTTAAATTTTCCATTTAGCCCTTTCCTTCCGTCGTAATTATTTGGTTTTCTTTTGGCTAAAATGACATTGATCCTGCTAGTGCACGGAATGGTAAGCAGGCAGAAAACTTTGGAGGCATTCAGAAATTGTGCAAAGCAGAGAAATTGTGCAAGTAAGCTAAGCTCAAAGAAGCCGACCTCAGGCGCTAGGTAAAGTTACCTTAATTCATTATATGTCAAAGTATTATTTAAGCTACTTTTGAAAGTAAGTAACCATGGACTGTTAGAAATCTCTTTCACTGTTAGTACAATAATATGTGGGTACATGAATAATAAAGTCTCTCGTCGGTCGCAAAAGAAAATGAATTCATAAATTAAAAATATATCGAGTTGCATATTCGATGACGCATTAAAAAAAAAGGAATGGTACGTTGACTACATTTAAAATTAAAAAATTTAGTACAGACGTAATCCGAGAGCCAAAACACACATGAACTGGCTGGAGTAGAATTTTTTTTTTAATTTTACTAGTTTCTCCATATCGCCATGGGTTTTGACTGCCAGTTGCAGGCTTTATTGTTTATTCACTCGGCCCTGCACAATGCCGCAAAGCTGCAATGAAAAGTTAATTGTATAACTCGAAGCTGAGTTTTGCTCGGTCTCCTTCTCCAGCAATCCGATAGCATCCGATGCGTTTCTCTGAAGCTGTCACCGACATTATTAAGAAAATGATGCTAATCAATATTTACATATTTTTACAAAGGTTTGTTCTCATCACTTATTGTGATCTGCCTATTGTAAGCTTGCTCACAAATTTTTTGTAGCCCATACAATTTACAAACAGGAAAATGCAAATATACAGAGTATTAAGTTGCAATATTTATTATCCAACATGCACCATAGATTGTCTGAGGAAAGGCGAACAAGATAATACCTTTCAACGTTGCATTTGTGCAAGAGTTGACCAGATCTTGACTCTGTCAAACGCCGTCTGACTACCTAGACCTGAAAACACAGCAACATCAATGAAACTGCAGAAGGCACAAGCACAAGTAAAAGCAGAGTAACTGGGAAGAAAAATGGAATAGATAAATACCAGAAGTGTTGTATTTTGGGTCGCCGTCCTCGTTTTTATGGCGTAGAATCAGAACATGCATGCAGACACATGGCAACAAGTGGCAGCAACTTAAGCATAGAACCTAACCTACGCCATAACATTCCCCGTAAAATGTTAACATTATATGTTAAAGAACTAATGCTATCTTTGCGATAGCATTACTTCAGGTGGGCGACACTATGTTAACTTATTCCTAACTTTTCAGATGGTTATTCCTAACTTTTCAGATGCTATACCTCGTACTGAGGCCAAATAAGATGAAGATCGCTGTGATTGGTTAAAATCACCTGGAAACATAAAATATGGCATCGGTTAATGTGAGATATCGCGGAACTTTGGTTTAAGTCTAAAGAATTTTATTGATTGCTGGGCCAAACTAATGCCCACCAACCAAAACTGATTGCTATAGTCCCTGCCGGGCCCGGAGGGCAGGGACTAATAACAGGTCGTACACATGAAACGTGCATAATGGAAAATATGGTTGCACGGAAGGGGGAATATGTTTCTTAGGAAAAGAATGAATAGTGCAGAGAAGTGAAGGAATGTGAAACGTTGATGTGGTGGATCGTGATAGAGAAACGTGGGTAAGCGAAACCCTAGATGTTGTCTGGTTAGAATCAATAGGACTTAAGTAACAGAGAGGCAGAATTTACCTCCTTCTATAGCGATGGATGAATTAACGAATATTTAAGCGAAAAACAATATTAGTTTTAGAATTTAGTGATTTTAGAGACATTTTAATTTTTTTTTTTTTTTAATATATCGTTTTGTTAATTTAAATTAAAAATATATTAATTATTTAAAATTAAATTATATATTTTTTAAAATAATATATTTTATTTGTTATAGGATGATAAATTTAACAAAATTTTATTAATTTTAAAAGATTTAAAATTTAATTATTATGAGTTTTTTTTAATTTTAATTAATTATTAATAATTATTAGGTGGATGGTATGGATTTAATCTCTATGAAATATTTTATAATTTTCATACTAGTAAAACTGAAATCGATGATTGAGATTTATCTCCAAAATAGTTATGTCATTTTTAACTCTTTTAATTCCAATTAATTAATTATTAATTAAAAAATGTATGAACCATTGTCATATGAAGATGAAGTTATGGTTTTTTGGGCATCTAGTATTGATAAGCCATAGTAATGACCCATAATATTCTAACAAAACTTATTTACAAATTAAGAATCTCCTAGGACAAATTTCTATGGGTAAAAATTTTGTTCCATATTTTTCTTAAATGTAATATGTTAATTTATGATTAATTATTTATAACTAATAAAAACTTAAAATAAAGTTATAATAAAATTTTCTTGAACCACACTTTGAAACATTTAATTTAAAAATAAATTAATATTTGAATATTTTTCCTCTTTAATTTAACCTCTTGCTACATTTTTTAGAAGATATATAAAAACATAAATTTCAATTGTACTTCATTGTCTATATATTTTGCTTCATTATTGTGTTCTACATTCCCTACTATTCAAGTTTCATTACACCTAGGATCATTTACATTAAAATATATTAAAATGATCATTTACATTAAAATATATTAAAGTCATTATCACTAAAAGTTTTATTTTTTTGATTCCAGCATGACTCGTTCTTACACTAGAGAGTCATTGAATAAAATTGAAGAAATAGGAGAAAACTTAGTTGGGCATATTGATACAACTAAGACACTCCTTACTGGCTTAAATGAGAAATTTGAAAGGATGCAGGTTACAAAAGCTGAAAAGCCAGTTCCAACCTCTTTTTTGGTAAAAAGAAATATAAAGATTGAACATTCAATGAAGAATGTAGAGAAGTTTCCTCTACTATTTCCTAAATAAACCACTTCAAAGGACGAAGAGTTTGAACAAATAACTATTGCCTCTTTATTTAGAGATCCAGAAGCAGAAACACAAATCCTTCCAATCTATGAGCCTCTTGAGCATATATTTTCTAAGTATTCTGCTCCTGACATTGAAGGAAAGGGAAAAATGCCTGAAGCACATACTTTCTTTCCTGATTCCCACAGAGAGTGGAATATAGATAACATGAGCATTGGCCAAATCTGCCAAATGATTGATATGATGTATACTGAATACAAACTCATGTGTCTTAGGGGAAAAACAGAGGTAGAAGCTTGCAGAACTATCATCCAATGTTTTACAGGCACTCTTCTTAGATGGTGGGAAACTGAATCCTCTCCTAAACTAGTTGAAAACATGGAAGCAGAAGTACTTAAAGATGAAAAAGGAGATGTCATTCATAACCCAGATGGCATAGTGATAAATAATATGATTGGTGCCCTAACATCTATGATTCTAGAGCATTGGTGTGGTTGTGAAACAGAAATTGCAAATAAACATGAGGTCATTTTGATGAACCTCAAATGTCACAAGATGTCTCAGTATGATGATTTCCACAGGGATTGGATGAAGCGGATCTATGAGGTAAAAGATTCTAAAAATCTGCTCTGGAAGCAGGTATATCTTGCTGCTCTACCCTCTAGGTTTGTCGATTATATCAGAATGCAAGACATTTTCCAGTTACCTTTTGAATCTTACACATGGGGAGAAATTTATTCCCTTATTACAAAGACACTTGTCAGTCTTTGTACCAGCTCAAAGGTAAATAAATCATTGGAAAAATTGTCTAGGTTACCAGATAGAAAATCCATCTGCAGTAAATATGGACTAACCATAGATGAGCCATTGGTCAAAAGGAGAAAGTCTAAGAAAATAGCCAAAAGAGAATTCAAGGAGACATTTTACAAAAATAAAAGGGATTATCCAAGAACCAAAAGAAAGTATCCCACAAGGGATAAAAGCCATAAGAAAAAAGGCTATTATAGGTACATCCCCAAAACTCATTATTACAATCCTTCTGATATCCATCTGCACACATCCAAGCAAGAAAAGTGGAACAAACTCACTTGCTGGTTGTGTGGCCAGACGGGGCATAAAGCCTCAAGATGCCCCTAAGGTGAAGAATCAAAACTCAATAAAGGGAAAAAGGCAACTGTTTATGCTAAAAAAGATAAACAGGTCAAAAGAGAACATTCAAGTCCATTCTTTTGTTTAAGATGTAAATCAAAGAATCATGTTACAGAAAAATGCCCAAATCTTCACATCTCAGCTCAGCAGCATCAACTAGAAGATTCATCTCTTGATTCTTTTAGTAGTACAGAAGAAGAATATCAAGTTAACATGGGCCAATATACTGATTCTGAATCTTCAGAGTGTTCTTGTTCTAATTCAGATGAATGTGCATGCCATATATTTTGTGAGGATGATTCTGAAGTTTTGTACAACTCTAGTGAAGAAGAAGAAAGACCAAAGGCTCCCAAAGAAAAAGTCCTAATGGTATTTGCTGAAGAAGAAGCATAAATGAAAATTTTAGCTCATATCAGGACAATGGAGGAAGGAGCAATGAAGGATAGCCTGATAGAAGCATTCACAGATCAGCTTAAATCAAAAGCTTCGAAAGAATCAGGTAAGAAACCTTTGTTTGTTGATGCATCCTATGAAAGAGACACCAAATCTTTCCAAATGCATCACCAGAAACCAGGGAAAGTAAGATCCCTGACTTTGGGAGAAGTGAGTGGTGAAATTCACCAACTTAAAACAGAGATCTCCGCCATCAAAGCACAGATTGCAGAAATAAAGAAAGGAAAGGAGATTAAAGAAGAAGAAGAATCCTGGAATACAGGAGCACATAACAGAGAAATTGAAATTGCAGAAGGAAGATCATACCCACATTTTGGCTTTCAGGATATGAGACTGTTTACCATCACATACCAACAACACCATGTCAAGGTAAAAATATGTATCCAAGGCCAAGTATTCTTCATGACTGCATTGTTGGATTCTGGCGCAGATATTAATATTCTCAATATCAGAAATATTCCAGCAAAATATTGGGTCTCTGCAGAAAGAGAAGTTGTAGGTCTAGGAAACAAGAAGCTTAAGTACGAAATTCCTAGAGCTTCATTATGTTTTGATACTCATTGTGTATATATGAAGTTTGCCATAGCAGATATTCATGTTGATTGTATATTAGGAAATGTCTTTTTAGCTGCAGTAGAACCTCATGGTTCAGCAAGATTAAAAGGGAGTAGAGCTGGTTATTTCATTTCTGTACCCACATCTAAAGGTACAAGAAAAAGGATTGAGCTCCCTTATGTTTCAACTCCAAGAGTCTCCACAATGGTACAAGCCATGCAGAAATTGGATAAAGCAGAACCCTTGCTATCAGATCTCAAAGATCTAAAAGGCAAGTTGCGAGTCGAAGAACAGCTGAAACTACCACAAGTCAAAAGAAGGATTCTAGAATTGAAAGAAAAATTGGCAGAAAAATGTTGTTCAGAAGAGCCAAATGCTTTCTGGCACAGAAAGCAACATACTATTAAATTACCCTATAAAGAAGGATACAAAGGAAATCCCTATAAAAGCAGAGCGATTCCCATGAGCCAAGATTACATGGAATTATGTCAGCAAGAAATACAGCAGTTGCTCAACAGAGGATTGATCAGAGAATCTACTAGCCCCTGGAACTACTATGGATTTTATGTAAATAAGAGAGCCGAGCAAATTAGAGGTATCCCCAGACTTGTGATAAATTACAAGCCTCTAAATTTAGTCTTGGCTGATGATACTTATCCTATCCCTCATAAAGGAGATCTAATCAGAAGAATTGCAGGAGCAAAAATATTTTCAAAATTTGATTTAAAGGCAGGTTTTTGGCAAGTTGCTGTTGACGAAGAAGATAAATTCAAAACTGCTTTTAGTATCCCTACAGGACATTACGAATGTAATGTCATGCCCTTTGGCCTCAAAAATGCTCCTTCAAAATTTCAGAGGGTCATGGATGATATTTTCAAGCCATATTTTGACTGGTTACTTGTATATATTGATGATGTTTTAATCTTTTCCAAACATCTTGATGACCACTTCAGACATGTAAATATTTTTATGAAGTTGGTCCAGAAAAATGGTCTCGTGCTCAGCAAAAAGAAGATGGAATTATTCCAAACTTCTATAAAGTTTTTAGGCCACCAGATTTCAAATGGACAAATCTCTTTACAACAACATGCCATTGAATTTGCAGATAAATTTCCAGATGTCTTAAGAGACAAGACACAGTTTCAGAGGTTCCTTGGTTGCTTAAATTATGTGAGTAGTTTTTACCAAGATTGTGCAATTGATAGAAAGGTACTCAACAAGAGGACTGGCAAAAATCCTCCTCCATGGTCAGAAATCCACACCAGAGCAGTACAAAAAATCAAAGAAAAGGTAAAATCTTTGCCCATACTATATATAGCTGATGACGAGGCATATAAAATAGTTGAATCTAATGCCATGATATTGGATGGGGTGGAATTATGAAGCAAAAAATTGGTGAAGAAGAACAAGTAGTAAAATTTGCCTCAGGGTTTTGGAGCCCAACAGAACAAAAATACTCTGTTATTGAGAAAGAAGTGAAAGCTGCATGGAATTGCATCAGCAAATTTGCAGTATATCTCATAAACAAACCATTTCTCCTCCGGACAGATGCGTCAGCAATGAAGAAAGTTTTGTCTAAGGATATTAAAAAACCAGAAGAAGCAAAATTTGCCAGATGGCAAGCATTATTTGCAAATTTTGATTTTTCTATTGAGCATATCAAAGGCCAAGAAAATTGTCTCCCCGATTTTCTCAGCAGAGAATATCTTGAAAAAGATAGTGCACAAGTCATGATGATTGTTACTGAATGGGATCAGAATCAGAGATGTGAAGTTTTGAGGACTATTCCAGATAACCAAGATTGGGACACATACAGAAACAGCTGGAGACCTACATGGCAACTACGGAATACAAAAGTCCTTGATGCCAACCTGCAGCCTCATACTGATCTGCAGCACTATGTACCTGAAAGAAAGGTATATCCGAAAGGCAGAAAATGGATTCACGATATGATATATGTCAAAGCAAGAGCAGATGCCAGGACAGCAAGGGAGTCCTTAGAATCAAATTTTCATGACATTGGACGGATTGGACACCATGGAGATAGTAACACAAGAATCTATGAAGCCTATTATTGTATATACCGTACCAGGGATCTATGGATTAACCATCCTCAAGTCCAACCATGTGCAAGATGGCCTAGGAATGACCCCGAAATAATGTTCCCAGACATGGTCTATGACTTTTCAGACTACAAGAAACTATGGTGGGATTTCATGAATGTTGATGATAAGTCAGATACCCATTACACAAAGCTGAAATTCAGTACAATGGCAGCTTCCCAGAATAATCTACAATGCGAATGGTTTCAGAATTGGTGGACAGACTACGGAGTCAACATAACAGCCATGGACCCAGTATATCATGAAGGATACCCAAGAAGGCACTGTCAAAAATGCTTTGATTATAACATTGGGGATTGTTATCATCACATCTATAGCACAGTCAGAGAAATGACAGTTAAAGAATGGGACCCTTTTCACGTGATAAATTATTCTCTCCAAGAATATATGAAAGATCACTTGGAATGGTATGTCCTCACAAAATTTCAGCACCAAGTCATATTGGGCAAGCACATGATAGTCCGAAGGATATATACTAAGGCATGTGATGATCTACTTTACAAAAGGGATAGATTCCCTGATTTGACTGTATTTTGAATATGTACCAATCACAAGGGCTTAATTGTGATTAGTGTTCCCGTGGGCTTTACTGTTCAAAATCCTCCACAGTGTAAATATTCTCCTCCAAGTCTTTTCTCGTGGGCTTTTCTTTCAAAAAGTATCCATTGTGTAAATAGTCAGGAGTCTGTCTTACTTTAAGTACAAGAATCTACTTTACAGACTATATCACATGCGTTACCCGAAAGCAATTATTTGGTCTGGTCCGAATATTTGTGCGGACGTCGCTTTGATAAAGACTGAAAAAGCAATGATTCCTAAAGTCTTTTCTGTCCAACCAACAGTAATGTTTGTCCCCCCCCTCTTATGCTATATAAGGAGGGTAAGGCTCATTTGTTGGGCATCATATTTTAGAGAGTCTAGTGTGTGTGTGTTTGAGTCGAGTGTGCTCCTGCTCTGCATCTGCGGACATCCAGTCTGATCTGCTTGCAACACGAGTAATCACTCAAAGTCCTTAGTTGGTTCGAGAAGCCTGCGTATCAGTGTGCTCGGCACTGGTAAGAACCTAAAGTGGCTGAACCATTAGAAGAGTCAAGTTTTGGGTGTTAAGTCTGATTCGAAGACATAGCCTATACCTCGCCAGAAGCATCCGGTAGTAACTTGCTCATGATTGAGCTGTGAAAAGTCTGGTAAAAGCAAAATTAGTCTGTTTCTTCATAAGAATCAATCTCTGTAAAAGCTCTGTGAGCATTCTGTAAAGATTTTCTCCATTCTGAAATAAGATGAGTATGCTATTTTTTGAGTACTATTGTGCAAATCTATGAGTCCGCTGTGGTAGAAGTATTCTCTGTACTTTCATCCGAAGTTCGCAGGAAGTTCGCCAAAAGATCGAAGGGACGTCAAGACCGTTCAAGGCGTGGATGCCGTTGTGAAGGTCGCCAGAACGTGAAAGATCTTAGTAGGTTCACCACTGGTTCACCAGGAGTTGGTTATCAGAGAAATATTGAGAGACACAGAGAAAGAGCAAGCTCGTGACAGGAGCCCTTGCTGAAAATTGGTATTAGAGCCAGTAACGTCTGGTTCCAAAGGTTGGTACTCAAATCTATCTTATTTTTCAAGAATGGAGTCATTCAGAAAATCTATTTCATTTCGAGAGCTTGAAGAGGATTCTCCTTCGGAAGAAAATCCTCTTAAAGAAATGTTTGAAAATAACTCAAGCAAGACTTTAAATTCTGCTAAAATTACTTATCAAGAATCTCAGCCTTCTGCAAGATGGGCTCTACCAGATATTACACCCTCTGAGGTCTATAGTGACTTAGCCCCTTTTCATTTAATTGCTGCCTCTAGGATCACTATTAAAGAGTCTATTAGCAAAGTTCAAGAAAATTCTGATAGTATCCAAACTATTCCTCTGCTAAATCCTAATTCTTTACAAGCAGAAGCAAAAAGGCTAAAAACAAATTATATACATCTTGGTTGCATACGAGTTGGCATTAACCCCTTAGTCCACAAAGGGTTAAAAACTTTTGTACTTTCTACTGTTAGAGATCTAACGCACAATAGATACACAGATTCTATTATTGGTGGGAACGTAGCCCCTCTGTCTGATGGCCTTGTATATTTTGATTGTTTTCCAAAATTTTCTGTTTATACATTTGATGAGACCATCAAAGATATCTTACAATTGCAAATCCATACTACTGGATTTGACATGAAAAAGAAAAGAAACAATATAGCCATTCAGACCAAAGCCTGTCTTAGACATACCAACACTCTATGGCCAGCAATCCTTCATACTCCCAGTAGGGATTCCAAGTCAAGTGTGGTAGTTAAGACCGACCCAAAAAATCAAAAAGTTGAACAACAGTTGATAAAATGGGAAAATCTAGAGTTCCCTGAACATTGGGTTGTAAACCATTCCAGGCCACAAATCCCCAGAAATATTACCTCTGCCAACATCGTTGAAAATGCTTCTAATGCTATCATATCCTTTCCTCGAAGATCAACCATTGATCGAAGAGGAATAGATACTACTTGTAAAATGTCCAAATACTATAGAGATCCTTCCACTGTAGATACCGCCTGTTCATCATCATCATCTTCTTCTTGTCATCACCCGCAGCTTTTTGAACTAGCTCAGCTTGTTAATTTTTCTTCTTTAGAAGTAAAATGTCCTGATTGTACAAATGTCATAAACCTTCTCAGTTTAGCCGAACAAGATGTTCATTTGCACCATAATCCTTGCACTGGCATTTCTCCTCCGTCCACTTCCATCAGTTCATGCCCAAATCCCAAATATTCTGATATACCTTTTCCACATGAGCCTGAACCTGATACTGATCATGTTCTTATGATCCATTCAATAGAAGAGGAAGATCCCAGGCTTACTCAAATGATTTGTCTAATGAGGCCGGCAAAGCCTAGATATGGATTGGGTAAACTTGAGCAGTCAGAACTGATTCCAGAGTGCAGATTCAAACAAATCCCTTCTGACTGTAAGAAACCTGCAGTCATGGAGATGCATAAGTTTTTTGCACTTATGGATGGATCCCCAAAATCACAAATCAGTGAAAAATGGATGAAAGAAATGCTGAATTGGGATTTGTATACAAATCCCCAAGCAGATGAATTTGATCAAGGATACACTCCAGATCAAAAGAGAAAGTTGGCTACAGATTGGAAGAATTATATGGAGAACAATAACGAGTGGATATCTTTCTACTCATGGAAAGACAAAATTTCTCCCATAAATGTTTTAACTGGTACTTCTTCTAGCAGTATTCCTGACAAGCATGGATGGACTGCAATTGATGGGTCTACAGTTCAAACTCCCACTACTTTTCCTCCTTATAATATCAAATTTTATACATTCAATTATTAAAAAATCAAAATTCTTCAATATTAATATTATATAATATTAAATTAAATTAATTAAAATAAAAATTATTGAGATCATAAAGATGGTGAAATTTATGAAATAAGGTTATAAAGTTATGAGATAATCAATTGAAATCAAATATTGTGAACATTCTCCTTTTTGAAGCTTTCAACATTTTCCAAGTACATTTTCTTATCAGTCTACCGATGATCAGATCATAAAATTATAAATATTCTGTGAATGCTTAAATTTTTGGTAATATTTTTGAAATAAAACGGCGTTGAGTATTAGTTCATTAAAATTTTGATAATATTTTTGAAATAAAAGTCTGTAGCCGATTAGTTTGTGTAGAGGATTAGTTCGTCCAAGTTTTTGGTCAACATTCACCCTGATTACTTATAGAAATCTCCAAGCGCATATTGTGCTAAAAATTGTTTTAATCGGGTCATAAATCCATTTACAACAATTTGAAAAGGAATTATTGAAGGATCCATTTATGACACTTTGAAAAGGATATTTTACCCAATTTTACATGTTAGGTAGATCGCTAAAAGTTTGAGTTTGATAAAAGATGAATCCCAGAAAAGTTAGAGCATGACTAACGGCCGACGCTGTCAACGTTGACCTGTCCATAAATACTCTCCCAAAACCGTCATGTTTGGGCGAGGCATTTCAGACGCCATACTAGACACTTATGACTCTGCACTTAAAATACGCAGCTGTCAGTGTAATTTGAAGCCCAAGAGTATTCTTAAAAGGATTATTACAAGTCAAAAGCATCAATACAAGTGAAGAATGAACACAGGGTTCCATATAAAAGTTCATGCGAGATCTCACCTACTCTTAGTGCGAAGTTTCGTTCCGGCATTTCCTCCGTGATGTACAGAGGTTTTCTGTGGAAAAATCAGGGGATTTTTGCGTTCATTCAAATTGGAAGCGTGCCTTGCAACCCCTCGGAGCATAGGTTCTTCGTGGTTAAGCAATGACATTATTCTTACCTCTAGAGATGGAGGATGTCTTCACCAACATTAATATCAAAGTCACTGAAAATGGCCCACATGGGAGTCCACATTGAACTGAAGACTTGGTAGAAACAAAAGTTAGTTCAAGGGTGATGTAACCCCTCACATGTTGTGAAGTTAGGGCCAACGTTATAGATTTATAGAGTGATTTGAATCTTCACAGTTGAATAGTTTTGATCGAGGAGGATCTCATTAGATCAGTTCCACAGGTTCATCGTTAGTATTCAATGTCGTCGTCAACATTCATTTCGGTGTCGTTTAGTTTCGACAAGGTTGTTTATGGTTCAGGATGTTTAGGTAATGACTATGTTTGATATGTTTTTGTACCTCGTTGTCGACATGCGGTTGTCGTCAATTCCACCAGGATATGATTGTTAACGTGAGTTGATCAGTTGCCTTGCATATTTTGTGTCAACATGTATTGGTCATCCACTTTGCAAGATATGGTGTCAACGTAGGTTTTGTCATCCACTCACAGGGTTTGATGTCGACAGGTTTGTCGTCATATGACAAATGTTTCTAATATCGCTTTGTGATATTAGGTGGTAAATTGGTTTTCTTCTATTTGATGTAAATTTCTAATACAAAACCCTAAACCTAGAACCTAATGCAAAAACATTCATAATGCATTAAAAAAACATTTAACCCATGTTCAACATTGTATTACAATCTATGTGTTAAAATACCTACACACTAAGCTCTAAGCCCTAAGTCCTATACCATAACTCTAATCCTTACCTACTGGACCTCCTTGCAAAAACAAACTATGTAATAAACAATACATACAAACCATGTATGAACCCTCAGCTTATTGTATAAAACAATAAAACATTACAAAAAACTTTAACACAGTCCCCAACCGCATTCTCAAAAATGCAGTGGAACCTTATACATGTGAACAGGGGCAGAGCTAACCGCAAAGTTAATGTAACTGCAATGGGTATGCTAACTGCCAAATTGGAAACCGCGCAGGTTGGGATATGTGAACAATTAGCAGTGACGTGGTTATGAAGACCGTCGGGTAAACGCAGCACTGTAATCACGGGAAAAGACTATTGGCATGTGAACGGTAATATATAACCGCCGAAGCGATGGTAGCCGAAACCATTGGGGAAGACTGCAGAGATGGCAGTTGGAGGTTATACTGCACCATATTCACATGGGTGGTCAACCTCCTCTGACTGGTCAGTAAGCCGCCAATAGCTATCGCCTTATCCAAAGTGTATTTTGGGTTTTGTTATGGTTTTCTTGTTCTAAAATAATTCAACCTCCATGTAGCCTCTTCATTAGGTGTCACAAAATGACCAGACTGAGGCCAATCAACACTTTATTATAGCACATTCATGCCTAATTTGGTATCAGGAGTTCGAGTGAACCTTAAAACTTATAAATTCATCCTTATGCTCATGTAAATGAGGGGAGAGTGATTTTGGTTTTTGTATGCAGATTATGGAAGTCATAGGTAGTTTTGTTTTCAGTGTAACAAGAACATCCAGAATCGGAATTGGGAACCGTAATAGGCGTTGGAAAGCTAGTTCAAAGATCTATCTTTTGATAGTGATTATAAGTGCCTACATGCACATTCATCTTGGTCAAATCTTTGTGTAATAGACCTCTTCTATTTCAATCCTAATAAAGCAGTCGCCTATCTTGAAAGTAGACCTAGAGACGTAGTCCATCACGGACGAACATCGTAATCAATGTTGTTGTCAGGTATCGCTGTGTTTTTACTATTTTCACTTCTATTATGCATCTTACTTATGTTTAATTAGTTGTCGCAAAGTCTTCTTCTCAAGTAGTTTTTTTTCGATTTCCGCACTTTCAGTTAACATTCAAATCATTAATGGCTAATCAATTCTACATCAGTTTTAACTCATGGTCATTTCAGATCATATAATTTGGTATCAAAGTAGGTTCTGTTTGTAGAATTTTCCATTGAATGTTAACCAGGTCGAAGTCACAACATGGAGAAGGAATCATTGCGCAGATTGATCCAAAGATTGGAAAGCGAAGAGTCATTCATAAGTCGACCATGATAGGATTTGATGCATGTGAAAACACTGAAACTAAGATGAGTGATGAATATTTTCATCAAGCATTCTTGACTATGTAGTAGATGTTGGGAGAAATCTACGAAGACAAGAAGGTGAGAGATGTAACCTCTTCTTCAAAGGCATCGAAGAAGGAAAAAGGTAAAGGCAAGGCTGATAAACCACCT
>APFE030017867.1:0-12432 GCA_000404065.3 Pinus taeda
GTTAGCTTATTTTAAAAAAAAAATTAAAAAAAAATGAAGTCCGCGCGGGTGGCGTTCGGGTGGCGCCTGGGTGGTGTGCGGGTGGCGTGCGCTTCCGAGCAGGTTGCGTGGCGCCACCCCATGCCCGAAGCGCCGGAGGAATCGCGCTTCCGGGCGGCCGCAACCCCATATGGCAGGAATCACCTTTTTTTGCCGGAATCGCGCTACCTTTTTTTGGAATCGCGCTTCGGCCAGCGATTCGTGGACGCTTCGCTTCGAAGCGCGCTTTAGGGGATCCGGGGGGGGGGGGGCGATTCCTGCAACTATGGCCCTAAGCTCCCTCAAAGAAAATATGCCCTTTTATTATTGAATTACAAAGAAGACCCTCTTAGATAGAGAGAGAAGGCTTCAAAATTTTTCAAGGGGAGTTCAAAAATTTAGACTGTGAAAACCAATGCCTCTCCTCAAGAAACAAGTCAATGAATGAGGAAAATAATAAGGCTGTTGCAGTGAGATGCGATGAGGTTTCCTTAAAGAAATCTGAATCAACTCTTCAACAAATATCAATCCAAAGCCTCAAATGTTGCAAAAAATGAAGGAAGGACAGTCTCCTTCTCCTCTCGGCCTAGAGGGGAAGAGGCCTTAAGAAATTTAAAATTCAAGCTCCAAATGTTGATGTGATAATACCTGCAACAACAAGCTAGAAACCCTGATAGAATACCCTCTTGAAAACCAGATCGATTGGAAAAATGGCCTAAATATTTTTATGATCAGACTTCTGCAATAATTCGACTTTCAAAAATTTTAATATCTGCAATTAAGTTTTGAAAACAATACTTCTCACCAATTCGAAGCTTAAAAGGGCCTTCAAAAATTTATTAAAAAAATTAAGATCAAACCCTTATAGATATTTCGTTTGGGAAGAAGGGTATTCTGCTTCTTTGCTTGTGGCTCAATGAAAATGGGCTCAAAAAATGCTTGCGGCCTCAATAAAATTATATCTGATAAATCGTTTACGGCCTCAATAAAATTATATCTGATAAATCGTCTACGGCCTCTTGAAATAATACTCCAAAATGTGCTTACAACCCCTTCAAATTTTTTGTTTAGATCTGCGAAAAAGATTGTTAAAACCCCAAGCAATTTTTGCAAATTGATCTTGAGAAAAAGCCTTGGATTTTTTTGTAATTTTTGTTAATTAAAATCCTTTGAAGATAATTGGTTTAGGAGCGAGGATGAGGCTCAAAGAAGCTCTCGACCTTCACCAAAAAAACTTATAAATAATTTCTAGGCTTTAAAATGATTAGATTCCTACCAATTCTGAAATTAAATCCCTCAAACCCTAGTGGCTAGGGACATGAAACTGGAGAAGAGGGTTTCAAGAGGATTTGGTGGACAAAAGTTTTCAATCTTCCTTTGATATTAAACCAACCCACGTACAAAACAAAATTTTCAAGAAAGCCCCAAGCCAACCCCTAACTTTGTCTTCAAATCTGCTAGGAAAGAGAGTGAGAATCCAAAAATATACACAAGATCTACAAATTTAGATAGAAAAAGAATAGATTATATACAAATTTACAGATCTACTAGATCTAAGGAGTATGAGTACAACCTTTGATCCAAAATGGATTTTGGATAGACCATTAAGTCTAAGTGTTCCTCACAGAGGAAAATGAAAGTCCAAGGAAGTTCTTGGACATAGCCCCATTGTAGATATCTTTTCATTCTAAATCTACTGCAACTTGAATGGGCAAAAATGGACTTACGATGCAGAAGTTATCGCTCAAAGAAGATGCCTGTTGTTCCTTAGAAAAAGAGGCAAAATCCCCTAAAAATGGCAAAAAACCCTTATAAAGGGAAATCGCATCGGAAAAAGGCAAAGGGCCGGACTTAAGCGGAGGCGGAAGAAACTCCGATCCGCTGAAGGGCTGGACTTAAGTGGAGGCGGAAGAAACTCCGATCGGATCGGAGGCAGACATATGTGCGATATCGGGACCCTGGACCTAGCGATTGCGATCATGCAATACGCCGATTGCTGATGATCGGATCGACGAATCGGCATCGACGATGTACAGAACCCTTGGGCCGTGTGCGACACGATATGTGATAGCGATCACGATGGGCAATCTCAGCAGTCAGATTGTGAGAGGAATGGATGGCCAGGACTAAATTGGCGATCAACGATTGTCGGACCCGATGGATTTCATAAGTGCAATTCATAAAATTTGAAATCCGATAAAAGGGAAAATTCTGTGTATTAACGTTTTTCGGTGTAAAAACCGAAATACAAAGGAATGACGCTCGAAGCGATAAAGTCGACTTGAAGGGATTTAAAAACTCGATTTCATAGAAATTGAGTTCCGTAAAGGTGGATTTCAGGCGGGCCTCAAGCGGTAAACAGTTTTGGGCTTGCTTTGCCCGATCCCACACACTGGTCGACACATGGCTGGCAGAAGAGAGAGGAAAACTGCCTTTTCGGGCGGGTAACCTCCGTATCCTTAAGCCGCCTAAAATTGCATGGTGACCATTGGATTGGAGATCCCGTAGATTGACGGTGGAGCTGTGAAAGCGGCCCAAGGCGGACCCAATGTGTTTATAGGGTGGATGCAATAATATTTGAAGTTCGATAAAAAGGATTTTAACGAGTTTTTCATCGTTTTCCCGTGTATTTGGGATTTCGACCAATACACTAATGCGATGCGATATAACGCCAAATGGAGGACCTGATAGGGATTTAGGGGCGATTGAATGTAATTTCACGTCCAAAATACACGTCCGATAGTGTATTTTGCAGTATTTCTCTATGTGATGGGATTTTCTCAATTTTCGGATTTTTGCCTATGAAACGGCCTCGATTCCTTCTGCAACCGCTCCTGATCATCATGCCACGCTGAAGCAGGCGTGTTTACAGGCAATGATGCATTTTGCAGCCACGGAGCTGTAGACCCAGATGGCCAGTCTAACCGACAGGGAGCAAAGAAGCCATAGAGCCGCAGAGGGATAATGAAATGCAGAGAAACAACTAGGGAAGCCAAAAAGCCGGAAAAGTACCTCAAAGGAGGCAGAGAGCTCAATTGAGAAGAGGTAGTTGCAAGCTGAAGGCAGAGAGCAGAGAGAAAGCGAAAAAGCTACTGCGCAGAGCAGCCGAGGGAGCCTTTGGGGTCACTTGGAGATCAAATGAAAAGCCAAAGAGTTGAAGGTTGCAGAAAGCCAAAGCCAGAGCCAAAGAAGTTAGAGCCGAAGAGCCAAAGCGAGAGCCAAGAGCGAGAGCCATGAGCCAGAGCCAAGAGCCAAAGCCAGAGTCAGAGCCAGAGCCAGAGCCAGAGCCAGAGCCGAGAGCGAGAGCGAGAGCGAGAGCGAGAGCAAGAGCTAGAGTCAGAAATCCGAGAGCTTCAGAGCCAGGGATAAAATGGTGTCTAAACCCATTGTTTATGTGTAAAACAATGGAGTTGAGCCAAGAGCTTGTAAAAAGAACTTAGACCATAATCCCAGAGAGCCAAGTTGAGTTGACTAGAGGTCAAGGAGATGTAGCCCAAGAGTTTTGGGTGAACTCCATATTAAATTATTGTCTTATGTGTTTATTATTTGCTGCACTGTTACATGTATTTACATATCAGCACAAACAATAGATTTTAAAACACATAAACAGTTAAAATAACCACAAGCATACACATATTTTTCAAGCATATTTACTTCCGCATTGGTTAATCATTTGTGACTTGGGAATATATAAGCTTTGGAAGTGGGAGAGGTTCTTGTAAGTTAGACAAGAAGCCTAAGTGCCCCATTTTCAGATCAGGTGGTATTAGAGCTTGAGATTGATTAACCACGCCTTCAAAGAAGGTTATATCAGAATGCTTGATTGACAGAGCAAAGATTGCTTGTTTGAAAGGTGTTTAAACAGTCAAAGGTTGATTGTATGCTTGTTTTGCAGACTGACTATTGTTTAAGATTGCAGAGGTGAAGGGAAAGTTATTGATAGCTCAGTCCAGGAAGGGAAAGAAGGAAGAAAGCTGAAGGCATTCTTCTATCCCAAAGGACCTCAAAGCAATCCTTGGAGCAAAAGAGGTTTGTTGCAAAAGGTTGCTGAATAAGCTCTTTACTAATCTTGTTTGAAGTTCTTTTGTTCATTGGCATAATGACAACTTCTACAAGTGAGTCCTCGAGTTCTTCTTTCTTCATCGCAAGACTCTTTGATGAAAACATGAAGCAAGACTTGTCCACCATGATGGATATGGTGAGAGAAATGTATGAGGATAGAAGGAAGAGCAACATACTTAGAGAGCAGTTGAATTCCGTGAAGGAAGAGAAGCAGTTGCTTTCTGACAAATTGCAGGAAATGAAGAGGCAACTTCATATTGCAAACATGAACCTGAAAAGAATGCATGAGTTGGAGACACAACTCTTTGTTGCCCAAGAAGCCTTAGTCAAGTATCAGTTTGAAGAAGAGGTAAACCATTCCAGTTTGTCTTCAAATTCCTCTAAGAATGCTTATATTGGTTCTTTTGAAAAACATACCAAAGGCATAGGTTCCAAACTAATGTCCAAAATGGGCTATGAAGGAAAAGGCTTGGGTATACATGCACAAGGTATTGTTGAACCAATAATAATTGAGGAAAGGCCTCAGTATTTGGGTCTTGGCTATGGATAAGCTTATGGAGAGAGTTCCAAAGCTACCATGAAGGCCATTAAAATAGCTCCAAGAAGGAGTTGCATTGCAGAGTGTGAAGATTGTATTTAGGAGGAATGCAATGGCTTGAAACATCATTTGCAGGATGCAGGTGTTCAGAAGCACACACATGAACCAGAGAGTTTTGGAGACTCTGACAACCTTGAAGAGATTAATGGTGTTCCAAAGGGAGCCACATTTTCATTTGCTTCACCTCCTCATGAAGGCAATAAAGGTGAAAGAGAAAGGTATAAATCTGGTTCTAAACATATTACTTTTGATTTTGCAAAGCATGATCAATTTCCACATAGAGATGGGGAAAGAATTGCTTGTTCCTTTTGTGGTTTGGATAACCATAATGTTTCTAGATGTTGGAAGAGAATCGCCACATACAAGAAGCAAAAGAAGGAAAAGAAGCAAGAAGCCAAGGGTCCATTGAACAAGGTAAATCATGCTGTCAAGAGGATGCACATGCAGTGCACTTACTGCCATAAGCAAGAACATCTTGTTGCAAAATGCTAGATGCTGAATCCAACAATGCTTCCACAAAAGTTGAAGAAACTGGAAAGAGAAGATGGCAGGCATGGAAAGGAAGATTCCATGATTGATGTGTTTCAGGATGATTCACATGTTGATGCTGATGTGCAGACAAAGGTAGTACCTTTGAAAGGGATTGGTAAGAAATGGTTAGAGTTCTTATCCGATTAAGATTGCATGTCTATTGATGCATCTACATTATATTTCATTTCAACTTCGAAAGTACAGTGTGCTTAAGTGAAAGTTGAAGGATGAAATGCATGCATGAGAATATTGTGCATAAACATAGGGGTATTGATGTTGTCCTTGTATTTGAACATGTATGTGTAATTAACTTGAAGGGTTGGTTGCTTTAACATGCATGTGATGATGAAGTGTTTCATCTGTTGAAAAAGAGTCATAATGGTCTTTTCCTACATTCTTGACTTGAAGGGTTATTTGTTTAAAGGCATGTTATGTGGGCTTGTTATGTAGCCCATCATTTGTATGCAGATGTTAGACATGGAGGTGTTCACCAGAGGTGAAATCTGATTCTTTTGTTGAAGCAGGAGTTTAGGCCATCCAATTGTTGTCTGTGTTTCTATTGTTGTTAACAGTTGTTGTTGACAACTTTTCAAACAGGTACAAATGAAAGTTTTGTGGAGCAGATGTACTTCACATTAGTTTGAGCCACCTTGATCAATGATTAAGGCAAAGAAGTTCAAACCACCTTCTATGACCATTTCAGCAAAAGTTTTGCAGGAAGGCAAGGAGGAAGACAGTTCTTCCCAGGAAGATCAGCCCATCCAGGAGGGGAAATGGTCAGAGACTTTGGTTCAGAGGCACTATGCAAGGCAAGTGTGTGGAGGCTGAAAGAAGAGGGTGCTGTTACTCTCAGGTACTGTTCAGATCAATATATCAGTCTTTTGGAGACCAAAAGTTCTTTTAGTGGGAAGGCGTGATCCAAAATGGATTTTGGATAGACTCCTAACTCTAAGTGTTCCTCACAAAGGAAAATGAAAGTCCAAGGAAGTTCCTGGACATAGCCCCATTGCAGAGATATTTTCATTCTGAATCTACTGCAACTTGAACGGGCAAAAGTGGACTTAGGATGCAGAAGTTATCGCTCAAAGAAGATGCCCTTTGTTCCTTAGAAAAAGAGGCAAAATCCCCTAAAAATGGCAAAAAGCCCTTATAAATGGAACTCACATCGGAAAAAGGGAAAGGGCCAGACTTAAGCGGAGGCGGAAGAAACTTCGATCCGCCGATCCGATGTACCGGATCAGAGGCAGACATATGTGCGATATTGGGACCCTGGACCTGGCGATTGCGATCATGCGATATGCCGATCGCCGATGATCGGATCGACGAATCAGCATCGGCAATGTACAGAACCCCTTGGCCATATGGAACTCGATATGCGATAGCGATCGCAACAAGCAATCTTAGCCGTTGGATCGCGAGAGGAATGGATGTCCAAGATTAAATCAGCGATCGATAATTGCTGGACCCGACATATTTCATAAGCGTAATTCATAAAATTTGAAATCCGGTAAAAGGGAAAATTCTGTGTATTAACGCTTTTCAGTGTAAAAACCGAAATACAAAGGAACGACGCCTGAAGTGGTAAAGTCGGACCCGATGGGATTTAAAAGCCCGATTTCATAGAAATTGAGTTCCGTAAAGGCGGATTTTCGGTGGGCCTCAAGCGGTAAACGGTTTTGGGCTAGCTCCGCCCGATCGCACACACTGGTCGACACGTGGCTAGTGGAGGAGAGAGGAAAACTGCCCTTTTGGGTGGGCAACCTCCATATCCTTAAGCCGCCCGAAATCGCATAGTGACCGTTGGATTGGAGATCCCGTAGATCGACGGTGGAGCTGTGAAAGTGGCCCAAGTCGGACCCGATGTGTTTATAAGGTGGATGCGATAATATTTGAAGTTTGATAAAAAGGATTTTAACGGATTTTTCATCGTTTTCCCGTGTATTTGGGATTTCGACCAATACACTAACGCGATGCGATATAACGCCAAATGGTAGACCCGATAGGGATTTAGGGGCGATTGAATGTGATTTCACGTTCGAAATACATGTCCGATAGTGTATTTTGTAGTCTTTCTCTGTGTGATGGGATTTTCTTAGTTTTCGGGTTTCTGCCCATGAAACGGCCTCGATTCCTTATGTAACTGCTCCTAATCATCATGCCACGTTGAAGCAGGCGTTTTTACAGGCAATGATGCATTTTGCAGCCACGGAGCTGCAAAGGCAGATGGCCAGTCTAACCAATAGGGAGCAGAGAAGCTGCAAAGGGATAATGAAACGCAGAGAAACGGCCAGGGAAGCCAAAAAGCCGGAAAAAGCCAAAAAGCCAGAAAAGTACCTCAAAGGAGGCAGAGAGCTCAATTGAGAAGAGGTAGTTGCAAGCTGAAGGCAGAGAGTAGAGCGAAAAAGCTACTGTGCAGAGCAGCCGAGGGAGCCTTGGGGGTCACTTGGAGATCAAGTGAAAATCCAGAGAGTTGAAGGTTGCAGAAAGCCAAAGCCAGAGCCAAAGAAGCTAGAGTCGAAGAGCGAGAGCGAGAGCCAAGAGCCAGAGCCACGAGCCAGAGCCAAGAGATAGAGCCAGAGTTGAGAGCTAGAGCGAGAGTTAGAGCCAGGAAGCCGAGAGCTTTAGACCAAGGGATAAAATGGTGTCTAAACCAATGTTGCACTAATCATTATCGGGATAATATCGGCGCGAGGAAAAAATCGGAAAAAATCGTAATAATCGGGAAAAAATCGGTAATAATCGGGAAAAAGTCGTTTGGATACAAAAATATTCATTTTTTTTCAATTTTTTTAATATCTAAACCATCTACAACATAAAATAAATACATTGAGACATAAATAGGATAAAAGAACTAATATATAAGATGTTTAATATCATTTCTAGTGCTAAATCACACATAATAGTGAATCATGTCCTGAATAGTAAGTCCTGACTCCTGAGTCCCAACTCAACCTCAAAATATCAACAAAAAATATAATAATGTATCTCATATCATGAGTCATAATGTTGTATACAATGAAATGAACCAAATAACTAAAGTCTAATACTACTGATTTCCTTTGCCCCTCTAGATGTAGATGTTGGTGGAGTTGGTAGGTTGCAGTAGACTGTGGAGTTTGCTGTGCTCTGGAAGCTGAAGAACTATGTAATATCCTATTTCAGGGATATTCCCCAAAACCCCAATAAACTCCAACCAAATGCGTACAAGTGATATAGTAACTGGGAAGCTCAAAGTGATATAAATAACAGTAATGTAACATACAATAATATAAACACGGAATACAAGCAGATACTCAAGAAATGCAGAGAAAAATGCTAAGCCATTTTATTATACTAAGTAATGGAAGAGTAAAGGAGATGATCAGGAAGATGGCACCTCGACTTGCACAAGGCAAGTGAAGAAATACACCCAAAATAGTAAAGAAATGGCCTCTCTCTGAACTGCGTCCAAGCTGCCGGAGAACTGCTGTGTTGCTACTACTGCATGGAATCAAGTGAGGATTTGGGGTTGTTCCCCTCCTCAAAAAATGCTAAAACTCTGGAATCAGCCTCTGCTCAATAAACCCAGAAAAACCTAGAAAGCTTTTCTCAAATAGCTGATCCCCGAAAATCACCCTCTTGGGGATCTGCGCTGTCCCTCCAGGCTCTGCACTGCCACTGAATGGAACCCTCCAAAACTCTGCCCGAAACTCTGCCAAAATCCTTAATAAACAAGGGCTGATCCCTTGCTTAATCTCCCAGCTCAAATCCTCCACAAAACCCCAATCTAGAACTCCTGCCAAAGTAACTGCGTCCCTCTCTCAAGACTGCGCAGTCATAAAATGCTTAGCTCCTGCTCAACTCCAAAGATCAACCCTGCTGTAAAATACTGCTGAAACTACCTTGCCCGAGCAGGCACTCGAAGTCCCTTAGGGCTAAGGGTGAGATCTCCGAATGGAGACACTCAATGCACTAAACAGTGCTGCAGACAGGCTAAATAGCCATTGTGCTCCAAGTCAAAGTGACTAGATCAAATGCACATAATCGAATGCCAAAATGAGGAGGCTCCTCTCTCCTTTATAGCGTTGGCCTCTCTCAATCCCAAGGCCCACCTCCTACAACGTAGCCTTTCTCTTGCCACGTGTTCCTCTCCATCTGCACAATCCCTCCAAGTGTCTATGTGGGCCCCTCCTCTACGTGGTCCTTTGGCCCCCTTGGCTCCCCTTTTAAGTTACAACGTTGTGCTACTAGGGAATGACTTTATTCTAAAAGTGAGTTATCCCCCTTTCCTCACCTTTTTATTTATAAATAACTATAGAAGGCAAAATTGAGCAGAATCGAATATTCCAATTAGCCATGGCTAATTAGGAATATTACAGTCTCCCCCAGCAAAATGTTGCTTGTCCTCAAGCAATTGAAGTCATGGATGTTACAAAATTTTCTCACTCTCCCAAGTGGCATCCTCATCCGGTAAATTCTTCCACCTCACCAAGAATTCCTGGATTGTCTTGCTCCATACCTGCCTCTCCCTGGTATCAATAATAGCCTCTGGCTGCAACACCAAATGCCCCTCGTCATCCGTGGGTGTTAGCTCATCTGTCACTGTCACATGCTGCCCCAATGCCTTCTTCAGGTGTGATACGTGAAAAACATTATGAATCTTGCTGCCTTGGGGCAGCTCCAACTCATACGCAACCTGCCCAACCCTGCGTATCACCCTATATGGCCCATAAAAGCGGGACTTGAGCTTATTAGCCCCCTTCTACTTCAGTGACAACTGTCGGTATGGCTGTAATCGTAGGTAGACCAAGTCCCTTACCTCAAACTGTCTTTCCACCCGACCTCTGTCAGCATACAGCTTTTGCTGGTTCTGCGTTGTAGCCATATTATCCTTGAGAGCTTGGAGAATATCTTGACCCTCTTAGATCCAAATCTTGGCTCTCGGAGCCTTGATAGCACCAAACATCACATAGCAAAAGATAAGGGATGATATCCATACAAAGCATAGAATGGTGACATACTAATGGACATGTGATGCGTAGTGTTGTAGCAGTACTCCCCCAGATGCAGCGACTTCAGCCATGCTCGCTGCTGCCCACTGACATAGTTACGCAAGTAACCCTCTAGCCACTTGTTAACTATCTCTCTCTGCCCGTCCGTCTGTGGGTGATAACTGTTACTCGGTGTCAACTCCGTTCCCACCAACCGGAAAAACTCCTGCCAAAACCCACCCATGAAACTGTTGTCCCTGTCACTGGTGATAGTCTTAGGAAGACGATGTAGCCTGAAGACCTCTCTGAAGAACAACTCGGCCACCTGTGCTGCTGTGTAGTGTGCGGATATGGCGAAAAAATGTGCGTACTTTGTCAGTCGATCAACGACGACAAAGATGCAATCCCTGCCCTGTACCATGGGCAACCCTGTGATGAAGTCCATCGAAATACACTCCCATTTCCCCTCCGGAATGGGAAGAGGTTGCAATAATCCTGTGGGATGGCTCATCTCCCCCTCGTTCCTCTGGCAAACATCACATTCCCGGACATGCTGGGGTACGTCCTCCTTGAGGCCCTTCCATGAGAACCTCTCTCTAATGGCCCTGTAGGTTTTGGTAAACCCTTGATGGCCGGCCAATGGTGAATCATGTGATGCCTGAAGTATCTTCATCTTGAGCTGAGATCCCTCAGTCAAGAAGATCCGGTCCTTGTAGTAGATGATCTCATCGACCACCCTGTACCTGTCATCCGCGACCTGTCCATCCAGAACTTCACATGCAAATTTGTCCTTGGAGTACTCTACTAAGAGTCGAGCCCTCCAGTCTGTGTCCAAGTTCATAAGAGACAATGTGGCTAGTCTACGTGAAAGGCGTCTGCTACCATGTTGTTCTTACCCTTGACATACTCAATGTCAAAGTCATACGCTTGGATCTTACTGATCCACTTCTGCTGCCTCTCCTGTCGTTGTTTCTGCTCCAAAAAGAACCTGAGGCTGTTGTGATCAGTCCGCACCCTAAACCTGTTACCCACTAAATACTGTCGGAACTTGGCCAATGCATGCATAATGGCTAGCATCTCCTTGTCGTATATAGGATACAACCTCTCGCGTGGAAGGAGCTTCCGGCTCTCAAAAGCTATAGGGTGACCTCCCTGCATCAATACTGGGCCGATCCCCTCTCCCGATGCATCACACTCCAAAACAAATGGCTGCGTAAAATCCAACAATGCAAGCACTAGGCAGCTGCTCATAACCTCCTTGAGCCTTTCAAAGGCTTGTTGCGCTGGATCTGACCAATTGAATGCCCCATTCCTCGTCAAATCTATTTGGGGTGCAACAAGCTATGAGAAACTCTTGACGAACTTCCGGTAGTAAGTACAAATGCCAATGAATCCTCGAAGTTCCATCACGTTTCTCGGCTCCGGTCAATCTTTGATGGCCCTGATCTTCTACTCGTGGACTCTCACTCCATCCAACCCTATGATGTGTCCCAAGTACAACATCTCCGTCAACCCAAACTCATACTTGGAGAGCTTGGCATAGAACTGCTGCTCCTCCAAGATGCCAACACTGTTTCAATGTGCTGGAGATGTTCCTCCCAAGTCCTGCTGTAAATGAGGATATCATCAAAGAACACCAACACAAACTTCCTTCAGTGACTGCGGAAGATGTGATTCATGCAGGACTGGAATGTAGCTAAGGCGTTGGTTAGCCCGAAGGGCATCGCCAAAAACTCAAGGTGCCCATAGTGACACCTGAAAGCGGTCTTGTGAATATCCTGCTCCCTTACGCGAATGTGATGGTACCCAGATCTCAAATCAATCTTTGAGAAGAATCGTGCCCCACTCAACTCATCCATCAACTCATCGATCCTGTGTATGGGGTACCTGTTCTTTAGTGTCTTCTTGTTCAGGGCCCTGTAGTCAATGCACATCCTCAATGTGCCGTCTTTCTTCTTCACCAACACCATGGAAGAAGCAAAAGGACTCGTGCTCGGTCGAATGTGTCCAAGAGCCAACAACTCCTGAATGGCCCGCTCAATCTCATCCTGATAGGCCTTGGGATGCCTATAGGGGGTAGTGATCACTGCTTGTATGTCATGCTCAAGCTTAATGGTGGGATTATTATCAGCGGTATTATGATGTAGTCTAAATAAATTAACTTTTTAAGCTAACCACTAAAATTATTTTATTCATCTTAATGAACCTGATATTATAACTGTAATATATATATATACATATATATAGTGATTA
>APFE030017867.1:16775-50554 GCA_000404065.3 Pinus taeda
TTTTTTTCATATAGATTTAATTTTTAAAAATTATAAATATTTTATATGGTTTGTACTTGACGTATCCGGATCCTGGCTTTTCAAAAAACTGGTGAATCCATATCCAAATCCGAATCCGTATGGATCCGGGTAACTTAGGTTATTTTCGGAAAAATCGTCCCCGAAAAAACCCAATGTGAGAAAACCGGTGCAGCAGATATGAGAGTTTTATTATTATGCAGTTTTCTGAATACAACTAGGGTGCTAGAAATGGCTCACCCTTCATAGGTTTTCCTTGGCATAAGTAGCTTTCTTTGGAGACAAATATTCCAGCTAATCAACAACCGGATGAATAGCCTCACAGTGACTTCGATTGCTCACTTAGCTGGACAATGAAAGATGCTCCAAGCTACCCTCAGGGATTGCGTCACCCTCTAGAGACTGTGTCACCCTCTACGGCTCTGTGTCAGCTAACCAACTCTTAGTCTGCCCCACGAAAATTCCTCAGCGCTGCCTCTTCAGCCTAACATCAACTCTGCCTCTTCAGCCTAACATCAGCTCTGTAGCCCTCTGTGTTGCCAGCGTTAGCCTCGGCTGACTCTGCGTTAGCCTTCCAAGGCTTTGCGCTATCTTTCCGACACTTTCTCTGCCTCTTTGCTATGTATTCTTGGCCTTCTGACGAACTGCCCCTCGCTGCAACAGATCGCTAACTCGATTTCTCAGCAAACCCTGCCCCAGAAAATTGAATTCTTGATCAACTTGGTGTATCTCAAACTGACCCTCAAGCCTCCTCTTATACTTTTCTTGCTGATGATTCAACGACTGAGATTAAGTCTCTAATCAACAACTAAGATTAGATATAGCTTGATCTTTGTTATTTAGAACTTTCTCACCCGTATTATATTAATACACATTAATATTTTAATTTTCCTAAGTTTAAACTTAGGGTCTCATTAAAAATATTAATTATTTTAATATCTCTCCATCTGAGTGGAATTTCCCCAAACAATTTGTGGGTCTTGGAGATTTCATGTGCCTTATCATCTCCACCAATTTTCATGGCTAGAGCACATTTGATGCTACCAAATATCAACAGTACTTAGCTGTTGGCATTATGCTGGTCAATTGGAAGGTTGTAGCGATTCTTGTATTAGACTTTTAGGTATTCCATGTTATGTATGACTTGTGAAAATTTTTAACCCGAAATTCTACTGCAACAACTAATTTATTTCACCTACTTATTTTTCACAACAAGTTATTTACGAAATCCCTTCAACAAACATTAAAATAAATTTTACTGCAGTTATCACATAATTACATAGAGAAAAAAATACATGCACAAGAACCAATCACATCAACACAATTGTTTTTGGACAATTGTCCCCAGAAAAACCCAATGTGGGAAAACCGGTGCAACATATGAGGGTTTTATTAATCTTCAACAACAATCATTTTACAAGGAATGATTTTACAAAGAAACTGAGATAAAACACCTGAGACTTTCCCCTGGAAACTTTTTGACACCCTGGAGACCCTTCACCCACTTCAGTGTCACCTCTGCGTCACTTTGCGTGGTTTTGCATCCCTCTGTGTCAGCCTGCGTGAGAGTTGCGTCTCTCTTGTGCTACATCTCCCTCTGCGTTGTCTCTCAATACCCTTGCGTCACCTCCTCCTCAATCACTCACTGCTGCTAATGCCCTTTTCTTCCTCCACCTTGTAAGTCTCCCTCTAAAATCGATCTCCTTCTCTTTGAGAATTGATTTTCCTTGGGATACTAAGTATCTGCCGATATGTCTCTAAATGATCCTCAAATCTTCTCTTATACTTTTCTTGTTGATGAATCAACGACTGAGATTAAGTCTCTAAACAATGGCTAAGATTAAAACAGACTTGATCCTTGTCTTTTAGAAGCTTCTCACCTTTATCTTTATTAATACCTATTAATATTTTTATTTTCCTAAGGTTAGACGTAGGAACCTATTAAAAATATTAATTATTTTAATAACTCTTCATCTGGGTAGAATTTCTTCAAACGATTTCTGGGTCATGGAGATCTCATGTGCCTTAGCCTCTCCACCAAATTTCAAGGCTAGAGCACATCCGATGCTACCCAAAATCAACATGACTTAATATTCTTCACCAGATGAGGTGCATATCTCTCATAGGGTGTCAAAGTCTTGTGTTTCTTTGTCATCTTGCATATATTAAATTGTGCTCTAGATCCTTTTGAGATCACTTCAAAAGTTCAATGTTGTTGATAGCATCCATCATGAAAGGGTGCTTGCCTTTGACTGCCCTTACATTGATTTACAGTTTTCTTCTGGTCTTTTTCACTTAAATGATTTTAGCATTTTGTGATGCATTTCTTGATGCTCCACCTGGTCTTTCATTTCATTGTAAAGTTTTTCGAAGCATTCTGCTAAAGCTGCACTGCCTTACTCCATTGTTGGATTTTCAACCTGGAAACACAATTGGCAAACCAGAGGTGTTCAAACCAAAAGGTAGTAGTGTTAAGGCAAGAATGAGGGAGTTGAATAGGTTGCATCTGTTATAAAAGTGAAAATTAAGGTCTCCATCTTCCCTTTGTGCCATAAGGTTTTTCCAAAGTATCCAACCTGTCTGTTTTCATGTTGAATTCCCTTCTCACATGTGTGAAAGTTATTATATTGAATTTACTTCTCTATCTAAGTATCTGACTCGTTATCATTTCATAATTGATTTGCCTTCACATTTGAAATCCTTTTATAATGTTTATAACTAAGGTAGAATCACCAGTGTGCCAAATGGTTTAACTTTCTTTTATGGCTGCCAATTGCAAGTTTTCTGAACAGGTTGCATGCTTTTGTGGAATCGTTGGCTTTGTTTACAAGTCTTGATATAAAGGAAAATCTTGTGTTTCCTCTAGGTTGCAGTCAAGTCTGCCTACCATGGCTGTCCATGGATTCCCTCTAGCTGCTCCATCAAAGTAAAGGATTGTGTCATTGAGTTTTTCAAAGCAATTTGTTCAGTGTTTTCCTAATATTTTTCTCAATTCCATCCAAGCAGGACCACTTCTAAAAGCATTGGGTATTTTCTGGTTGATCAATACTAAATTTTCGGTCATTGACATAATTGACTTTGTTCTATACTGAGGGCTCTAATCCTTTTTACTTCCTATATTGAAATTGTTGAAATTTTAATGCTCTATGCTGCTACAATTACTTAAATCCATAACTTGTTTATGTTGCAAAATAATTTAAGTAATTGTTGATAGAACATAAACCTTATAAACCATATGCACAATGGAAGACAACCAAGAACTCAATGAGACACAGAGAAGTTAGGTCAATAACCAGGAAAAGAACCACAAGGGGGAAACCCAACCAGATTCTTCTTCTATTAAAAATCAATTGTTCAGCAGAGATACAAAGTACAATGAGGGAATGAAGAGGTTCACCCAAATCTGAAGAATATCTCTGATAGCAATAGCTGATGCAAATACTGAATCACTTTGGCTCTCCAAGATATGCTCTTGCTCTTCAAGACTCTCTCTCTCTCTCAATCTTCCTCTAGACTCTCCAACTCTCTCTTTCTCAAGTTCAAGTTCTCCTTTCACAAGCACAAGTAAGTGTATCAAGTGAGGACGAGAGGTACAAATATATAGGAAGAGGAAGGAGGTCAAATTCTTGAGGGAGTAACTCCTATGCCTCGAAGAGTTACATATGCCAAAATAAGAGTGTAACATATGCCATAAAGGAGAGGAGTGCAACTTGTGCATTTAGGAGAGGAGTGTAAGTTATGCATTAAAGAGGTGTAAGATGAATCTTTTTATGACGAGTCATTAAAGTGTGTAAGAGAGTGTAAGAGGTGCATAAGAGCATTAAAGAGAGAGGAATGAAAATCCATTAGGAGAGAGAGAGTAACATACACATTAATTGAGGGGAGTTACATATAACATGATTGAGTCTCGTGATTGAGATGTTGAGAAATCTAGGGCATCAAGTATTAGGTGATTTCTCTTCTTATGATAACTGCTTGTGAATGCTTTTTACTTTCTTAGATTAAGATCTTCTTTTACTTTGTTATTAGTGTTCTTCTTCATCAAACAACTACCAATGCATAAACCATAAAAAGACAAGAGACACAGAATATAGGCTATCAACCAGGGCGAAAACCTCTCCCACTTGAGGGGAAAACCCGAACAAATTCTTCTTCTTATAGAGATTTCAATTGACGAATTTTTCTAAGACCAAGACACTTGACGTATTTGCCACTCCAAGACCAAGACGCAAAGCTTCCTTGATGAGGTCCTTCTTCGTTGAGTCAATGATAGTCAACCCTCTTGCTTATTCCTTCTTCTCGGCTATACTTCAGATTTTGGTCCCTTGATTTAGATCGATAATCTTCAACCCTATTTTAGAAACCATGGTTTCTCCTTCTAGAAAATTTCCTTGATACCTTCGCTTAAGATAGTGTATCCTCTTAGCTTGTCTCAACTTCTCCTTTGAGTTTCCCCTCTTCCAATTCAGCTACCTAGGAGGACTGTAATTCCTCTCGGCTTCTGCTACAACTGACCTATTTCTTCCTCACACATGTGGAGAAGATCAACCCAAAAGTAGATCATAAAAGACCTCGATTTGTAGTCTCCCTTCCTGTTGATTTTTGGGTAGCATCGGATGTGCTCTAGCTCTGAAATTTAGTGGAGGGGCTAGAACACATGAGATCTCCAAGACCCAGAAATCGTTTGGAGAAATTCCACCCGGAGTGCATGCTATTCAAATAATTAATTATTTTTAATGGTGCCTAAGTTAAAACTTAGGAAATTAAAATAATTAAAGTGAATTAATGTAAATATGGGTAAGAAGCTTCTAAGTGACGAGGATTAAGTCTAATTTAATCTTAGTCGTTGATTAGAGATTAGATCACGATCATTGATATCTCAACAGGAAATGTATAAATGAAGACTTGAGGGTCATTTGGAGAAACATTGGGCAAATACTCAGAAACCTGAGGGAAGTCGATTCTCTAGAAGTAAGAGTTTGATTTCAGAGGGAGAGTTGTAGGGTGAAGGAAGAGGAGGGTATCAACATTAGTCGGAGACTGAGGAGGAGGGGACGTAGTGCATCAGAGGGACAATGCAGAGGGACAACTCAGAGAGGCAACATAGTAGAGGACACAATCCTCATGCAGAAGATGACGCAAAGGTGACACAGTGGAGGTTGGAGGGTCTCTTGAGTGTCAGAATTTCTCCAGTGATTGGAGGAAAATTATCTCAAGTGTTTTCACAAAGGTTTCTCTATGTTCTGCGAATCATTCCTTGTAAAGAGATTGTTGCTGAAGAATAATAAATAAATCCTCATCTGCTGCACCGACTTTCCTGCATTGGGTTTTTTCGGGGACTATTGTCCAAAAACAACCGCGTTGATGTGATTGATTCTTGTGCTTGTATTTTGCTGTTCTTTTCTCTATGCTATTGTGTGACAACTAGAGTAGAATTTACTTTGATGTTTACTGAAGGGTTTTGTAAATAACCTATTGTGGAAAATAACTAGGAGAAATAAATCAGTTACTGCAGTAGAATTTCATGTTAGAAATTTTTACACTTCCTTCGTTTGATTATAGGCCTCCTTGGTGAACTTTGCACCTCCTACAGACTCGATGATGACCAAATTTATTGCTCTGAAATGAGGCCGAGCTGCCCTATTTATAGTTGTTGGAACTTTAGCAATGGGTTGGCCGACATGATTGTTGGAGAAATTTATTATTTCTTTTAGAGCCGACTTGAAGTAGATGCTTGAGTTTGGTCTTGGAGGGCTATTTGACATTTTCATTGAATCATATAGAAATATAATAGGCCGAAGAAGTGTCCTTCATACATGACATTGACTCAAATTGACTTTTATGACTTGATGACAAATCCTAAAGGCTCACAATAGGAGCCATCACTAAAAATAAAATTCCTTGCTTATGAAACCCATGAGACAAGCATTACAATAATAATTTTATTTTTCTTCTTTACATCAATTACATAACATCGCAATTACACATGTCATTATGAAGACCGAACCTAGTTACACCTTTCAACACTTCCTCTTAACTAAGGAGGTATTCATAATGGTACTTAGTCATTCTCAATCTGAAGAATTCTCTTAAGAAGAGTCGGGTTGGTAACCCATTTGTTTAGCATCATATCAGCCAACATCGTCACATAGCAAGGCCTTGACTAACAACTCTATCTTTCCACAAGATCTGAGCTCAATGCTGGCGAGACCAATGATGTATAGACACCCTCATCGTTGTCTCTCTTGGAACATACCCCACCCGGGTTCTAAGAGTGTGTTCCACCAGGACTATTCTTATCTTGGATTCCCAGTCCTCAAAGAATATCAGTCCTCTACGACTACTCTTGTCTTGGATGCCGCAACATATCCTCAAAGAGCATTGGATGCCAGATGTTTACCCAATCCTCCATTCCGTCTTCCCAAGTGAAGACAAGAATGATGTGTCTATCTCTCTCTCTTAATTAGGGAGGACATATCTATTCCAATAAAGGAATGTACTCATTCCCACGAAAGGAATGTACCTAAGCTCACTTTTGGCTTAGGAATTTTGCTTCCAAGTTTCTTCCAAGTAAGAAACTTGTTTCCAGTGTCCCTCTTAATTAGGGACCTACAACAGCTCTTCAGGTGGAGATGATAGAACAACCAACTGCTTTTAGAACTGCTTTCTTCAATGTCATGAGTTTCTTCTTGTCATGGAGTCTACATTCATTGGGACTTCTTCGTAGGGCACAAACAATCCATCTCTTTCATCCCTGAGCCATGTCATTATTCCTTTTATCAGAAAGTGATCCATCACTCCATATCTGGCCTTTCTTCATGCCATGTTTCCTTAAGGATCTTTCATCCTACTACATGGTCATCAGCGGTGGAAGAGATCCATAGCTCTTCCCTTGGTAACCTTGCATAAGCCGATCTAGATATCATTCAAAATAGGAAATGAACATTAAATCAAAATTACCTTTGTGATGGTCTTTCATCATGATATCTTTCAGTTTGCATCAACATCCTGCATACATATTGATCCATCTCCACAAATATCCATTGTCAAGGTCTCCTTCTTTTCTAGATTTCCATCTGAGTTTTCATATCTTTCTTGGAGATATCATAGTCAAATCTTTCAGTCCTTGGATGTTAATTGCCTTCATAGTTGCACATTCCACGATCTCTTCCTTTCTTTCTTCACACATTTTCTTCCAGGAACTTTTGCTCATAGTTCATCCAATCTTGTCAACCACCTCATATTTCAGATGAGGACATATTATGTTGATTTCATCTAGTCAATGTGTGACCCATGCCTTTCTGCATCTTCTTAATGAAGGAGATCCTTTCCTTTGATCATGCTCTCGAGGTAGAGCATTCATTCATTTCTTTGCAACCATATGACATGACTCCAAATTAAGTAAAAACATACATACCTCATCCTTCCTTTAGGTCATCTAGACTTCCTTCAACAACTTCCTTGATTGAAAGAACTTCAATCCCTTGATTTGCTTTTCCTTTTTTCATACCATCATCCCATGAATTCCACAAGTTGGAATTCCTAATGAAACACTTGCTTCTTCTCTAGATCAGTGGACCTTTCGATGAATATTCCATTAGAGAATCTTGAGGATCTTGAGTATCCCCATCCAACATATGTTTCCTTTCGGCTGACGTATCATGAGCCTTGTCCTAGATGACTTTTTCCTTTTTCCCATAAGTTCTACTTATGCTTCTAATACAGTCACCAAGAGCTATATCCTTTCATAGACCTAATTCAACTACCATTCATGCTTCCCTATGAAGGTAGCTCGAGCTCTTTTCTTCTAATGCTTTTATGATGCCATAATGCATCCTGCTTCTAATGACAAATATATTGTACACCATACAAAACTTGGAAACAAAAACTAGAAAAGAACCAAGTGAGGAAGCCTATCTCAATCATAGTAGAGATCTTTTACTTCCTCTTTCTTGGACTTCTTCTTTTCAGCTTCCTCCACTTCCTCGGTGATATGGGCCTCTTCTCTTCCTCTTTTGTTATTGTCCTTCTTGAGCTTAGGACATAAATTCTCCTAGATCTTGAAGTTGATCCCAGATTTCAGATATCCTCATAAAGTATGAGGCTATTACTTCTTCTTTTGACATCTTCAGATTGTAGAGTTCTTGCCTTAGTGAGATAACTTCCCCTGTAGTGCTCACGGAATACTTCTCTACCAATTTGTCATATATTTCTTTTGAAGTTTCAAGTTTTGATACATATGGGATGAGAGGATTCTTGATGGATTCAATGAGAATCCTTTGAGCCCTAACTTCCCCCTTCATAAACTTTGCAAGTTCTTGAGCATCTTCTTTCGTTGGTTTGGTGATAGATATTTGACATGATCCATGACCTCATTTTGAATGAGATTCAGATTTGTCTTTTTCTTCCATGCAATATAGTTTGAAACCCCAACCAATTTGTTGCTTTCCTTGCAAAAAGACATTTTGACAGATTCAGATGTGGGCATATACTTACTTGTTCAGATTCTTCTTCCACTTGTTGCTTCCTTGAATTTGATGATGATATAGATGATAGAAACCTTCTCCTTGATGAAGATAGATCTTTTCAAGAATGATCCTTGATCCTTCAAAGAGGGAGATCACTTAGTTGATGATGACTTCTTGATGGTGTCCTTCAATGGGAAGGACCTTGCTTCAATGAGAGGGAACTTGCCTTATAACGTTTTGAAGATGATGACAAAGCCCCTAGCCTTCTTTGGATACTTAGTCTTCAAGATACTTCGACTCCTTCGATGATGATTGAGTGCAGATCCTAGGAATGCTTCCAGGGTTTTGACTTTCCCCAAGATGATGATGTGATCTTTTGTCCTTGAAGTGCTTCTCTTGGATGTATATACTTCAAGCTACTTTGCTATGTAGATCTTTAACTTGATGAGGGTGTTTGTAGTCTTTTGATGATGACTAGAGGATCCAAAGACTTTTGCTGGTGTAGACTTCTTCTTTGATCTAGGGTTTGATACTTTATTGTAGATCTTGACTTCACTTTGATATCCTTTAATTTGCTTTGGTGTCTTTCTCGAGATTCGATCCTTGAGTGTCCCTTGATAAGATACCCTTCCTTGACTTTGTCACCTTAGCTTTGATACCATGTTGAGAAATCTAGGACATCAAGTATTAGGTGATTTCTCTTCTTATGATAACTGCTTGTGAATGCCTTTTACTTTCTTAGATTAAGATCTTCTTTTACTTAAGTTATTAGTGTTCTTCTTCATCAAACAACTACCAATGCGTAAACCATAAAAAGACGAGACAAAATATAGGCTATCAGCGAGGGCCGAAACCTCTCCCACTTGAGAGGAAAACCCAAACAAATTCTTCTTCTTATAGAGACTTCAATTGACGAATACTAAGACCAAGACCCTTGACCTATTTGCCACTCCAAGACCAAGACACAAAGCTTCCTTAATGAGTTCCTTCTTCGTTGAGTCAATGATAGTCAACCCTCTTGCTTCTTCCTTCTTCTCGGCTACCCTTCAGAATTTCGGTCCTTGATTTAGACCCGCAATCTTTGACCCTATTTTGAAAACCCTAGTTTCTTCTTCTAGAAAATGTCCTTGGTACCTTCGCTTAAGATAGAGTATCCTCTTAGCTTGTCTCGACTTCTCCTTTGACTTGCCCCTCTTCCAATTCGGCTACCTAGGAGGACTGCAATTACTCTCAACTTCTTCTGCTGCAATTGATCTCTTTCTTCCTTGCACGTGTGGAGAAGATCAACCCAAAAGTAGATCAGAAAAGACCTCGGTTTATACTCTCCCTTCCTTCGCTTGATTATAGGCCTCCTTGATGAACTTCACACCTACTATTGCAGACTTAATGATGCCTAGAATTCTTGCTTTGAAGTGAGGCCGAGCCGCCCTGTTTATAGTTGTTGGAGCCTCATAATAAGTCGACTTTAGCAATGGGTGAGCTGACATCACTATTGGAGCAAACTCATTATTTATTTTAGGGCCAACTTGATGTAGATGCTTGAGGTTGGTCTTGGAGGGCTATTTGACATTTTCATTGACTCATATATAAATATAATATGCCCAAGAAGGGTCCTTCATACATGGCATTGACTCAAATTGAATTTTATGACTTGATGACAAATCCTAAAGGTTCACAATGGGAGCCATCACTAAAAATAAAATTCCTTGCTCATGAAACCCATGAGACAAGCATTACAATAATAATTCTATTTTTCTTCTTTACATCATTTACATGTCATTATGGAGACCAAACCTAGTTACACTTTTCAACATAAAAGACTGGAATTTCTTTTTAATAATAATAATAATAATAATGATGATGATAATGTTGATGATTAATTCGAAATTGAACTATTAAGATTGATTGATGATCAAAAGAGATTTTCCATTAACAATACTTGATTACCAATTGATGCAAGGTGATTTATAGTTTTCCTATTTTTGGAAAGTCATATTTAAGACTTTCTAATTTTAGATTTTCTATTTTTAGAAATTCTATTTTTAGACTTTATGTTTCTAGAAATTCTATTTTTTAGACTTTCTATTTTTAGAAATTCATCCCTGAGTTGCTAGTTTTCAATACTCCTTGTAAGTTAGGGAGGAATTTCTTTTTGCAATAAAGATCTTTGTTTTCTCTGCTCATTTCTATTCGTCTCTGCTCTGTATCATCTGGAACAATGATGTCTCACTTTAATGAAGAAGAATCATCATAGGGGAGGTTTGTCCATCACACTATATTCACTTGGGGGGAATGCCACTTGCCAACATATGACAAGGATCTCGCACAACCAAGTCTCATCTCTAATTGGGGGATCCACTTGTCAACACATGAGAAGGATGTCGTAGATCCTAGGCTCATCTCTGTTTTGGGGGATCTGCTTGTCAACACATGAAAAGGATCTCGCACATCCAAGGCTCATCACTGCTTGGGGGCATCCACTTGTCAACACATGACAAGGATCTCAAACATCGAAGTTTCATTAAATGTCAAGTGGTGGAACACCTGCATCCTAGACAAGTCACACAGACAAGTCTCACTACACCCCACGTCCCAGACTTTGAGTCAGATAGATACTAAGGCCTACTCTTGTGGCACACACTACACAAGTGTGTTGAAAAGTGTAACTAGGTTCGGTCTTCATAATGACATGCAATTGTGACTTTTGTAAATGATGTAAAGAAGAAAAGAAAATTATTTTTGTAAGGCTTGCTTCATGGGTTTCATGAGCAAGATATTTTATTTGTTAGTTGCTCCCATTAAGAGCCTTTAGGATTTGTCCTTTAAAGTCAAAGAGTCAATGTCATGTATGAAGAGCCCTTCTTGGGCATGTGTCAAATGTATATGAGTCAAAATCATTTTCAAATAGCCCTCCAATGATAAGCACAAGTCCTCCTCTTCATGTTGGCTTCAAAAAGGAGTAACAAACTCATGTCGGCTCACAGTTTGAAGACACACCTATTCGATGCACATGTTAGCTTATTATATAGACGAACTACTATATATACATGGCTAGGGTCCTCACATGAGGACAATTCAGAAGTTTGGATGTTTGAGGTTTTTGGGAAAACAGAGGCAATAGTAAGTTCGTATGCAATCACAGGAAGGAGCTCAGATGAAGAAGGGACAACGGGGTTCTATCTATAGCCAACCACAGTCAACAGAGTTTCAGATCTATCTTTGAGTTCGGATGGATAGATTGCAGTAGTAAGTCTGGTAAGGTACAGTTTGGTGTCATGTCAGCTAGACAACAATGTTGAAGAATCTAGGGAAATTAGAGTTAATGTGATTCTTCTTAGCATGATAACTATTTGAGAGGTTTTCTTATTAGTACAATCTTTCCTTGTTCTTATTATTAGAGTGTGTCTTTTTTAGTTCATCAAATAGCTACCAAAACAAAGAGACAAGAACACAAGATGTTTGGCTTTCCGTCAGGGCCAAAACCTCTCCCTCTTGGAAAGGAAAACTTGCATAAAATTCTTTTTATAGAGATTCCAATTGACAAATACCAAAACCATGACCCTTGACTTACTAGGCCACTCCAAGACCAAGACGCCAATCCCCTTTTTTGTCACTGCTGAGATCATCATCATCATTGTTGTATCATGACTACTCCTTCAGCTAGATCATTGCTACACCATGACTGCTCCTTCATTGAGATCTTCATCATTGTTGTAACCTTCATCGAGATCTTGACCTTCTCTTTATTATGATCATGACTGATATGAATGAAATTATGCTGAGGACATGATAATTTCTAGGATGTATGCTGCACAGAGATCCTCATTAGACCACCACTAAGACCATGATTACAATTGGGATCATGACTGTGTTTAGAAGGTATGCCGAGACTGGTTGATCACAAAGATCCTCTACATCAAGACTGTGAGACAGTGATGTTTATGCCGAGACAAAGTATCACTGAGATCCTTCTTCTAACATGAGACTAGGACTATGTCTGCTCCTGCACTTTCACCGAGTTTGTAACTAAGTTCTCCTTGCACCGAGGTTTGCTGCAGCTATGCCAACACTGTATCACTGTGACCTTGTAACTAGGTTGAGACTTGTTGATTTGGGGTAGCATCAAATGTGCTCTAACCACGAAATTTGGTGGAGAGGATGGGGCACATGAGATATCCAATACACAGAAAGGGTTTGGGTAGATTCTAAATAGATCAGGAGATATTAAAATAATTAATATTTTTGATGGAGTCCCTAAGTCTAAACTTAGGGAAAATAAAATATTAATGTGTATTAATATGAATCTGTGTTAGAGTGGTCCAAAAGACATGGATCAAGCCAGATCTAATCTTAGCTGTTGATTAGGGACTTAATCTCGACTGTTGAGATGTCAACAAGAAAAGTATAAGAGGAGGCTTGAGGGTCACTTGGAGAAGACACCAAAGTGATCGGTAATTCTATTCTCTAGAGCGGGGTTTGCTAAGAGAGATAGAATCAGTGATTGGGAGAGCAGCTGAGGGGCATTGAGTACAGAGAGACAGAGAGACAGAGATAAGGCCGGAGAGCAACAAAGCATCCAGAGAGAGAGACGCAGGAGCAACTAGTGCTCATGCAGGGCCACGCAGAGGCAGCGAAGTGCTGCGGAGAGCACTGGAGGGGCCAGCGTAGCTGATGTAGAGGCTCAGAGAGCTGACACAGGGCCTCTTGGGGTTGATGTAGGCCATGATAGGCTGACGCAGGGCCAGTGCTGGGCTAGGAGAGGCTGATGCAGTCCAGATTGGGCAGATGCTGGGGTTTCTGAGGCAGATTGGTGCTGAGTAGATGTCGGAAGGATTATTCGAGGTTTCAGCCAGTAGATTTGTCAGAAACTGAGAGGTATTACTGCTAAGGAAATTCTCTGTTGGGTAGGCCAGTTTTGGCACCCAGATTGTACTCTGATATTGCTTAATAAGAAAACCCTAAGATAGCTGTATCGGTTTTTTTCCCGCATTGGGTTTTCCCGGGGAGTCGCTGATTTGTAATATGTTGAGCATGCACTAGTGTTTATTTTCAGTATTTGCTTTGTAAATAACTTGTTAAAGAAAGATAACAAGTAGGTAGGAATAAATCAGAAAAAGTGCATGAAGGGTTTCTAAACTAAGTAAATTTAGAAACTTCAACAAGACTTCTGAGATATATGCAAGGATATTCCTGTAATGATCACCAAGATCTTAAAGATATGTCGAGATTCTGTCCTCATTCGAAGTTGTAGATTTGTTCGAGATTTCTGAGTTTCTGTGGTGACCCTAGCTGGGAATATGTAGTTGTCACATCTCCATAATAAGCCGACATGTTAGGGTGAACCAATGTGTCCCTATTTTTGAGCCGATTTGTCATCTATATATGCTTTGAGGCTGACATGACTGTCTTTCACATAGTTTTGCTGGCATACTTTTTCTTGGAGGATTGTGCTTGTCTGGGAGGGCTACTTGACATTTCTATAGATTCATATATCTTTCTCATGCTCAAGAAGAGCTTCTTAATACATGACATTGACTCTTTGACTTATCCTAAGGCTCTCAATTGGAGCCACTACTAAATAAATAAACTTCTTGCTCATGAAACCCATGCAACAAGGTATAATAATAAATTCATTTTTCTTGTTTACAAAAACCATTGTCATGAAGACCGAACCTAGTTACACTTTCTTCAACAAATAGTTCGGACAATGATATATATATATATATATATATATATATGCATGCTACAGTTTGATGTACTTGCAAAGATTACATTGCGTAATAGAGCAGAAAGGATAGATAGAATTTTAGTGATACCACAGTGAGAAAGGTTCGATATCATCATAGGAAGGAGTGATCAGGGCTCAGAAGGAACTAATGGTATCATGTGGAAGAAGGACACTGTGACATCATATGTAGCAAGGTCTCTGACAACAAGGAGATCTCACAGTAGAGAAGATCTCAGTGTGAAGACAGTGATAAGATGTTAGTGATGCTAAGAAAGTCGAAATGGAAGAGGAGACAAGAAGAAGAGTGACTGTCAAGAGGATTTGTGTCTTGGTCTTGGTATTCGTCAATTGGAATCTCTATAAGAAGATTTTGTGAGTGTTTTCCCTTCAAAGAGTGAGAGGTTTTCGCACTGGCTAATAGCCTACATTCTGTGTCTCTTGTCTATTTATGTTCATGTATTGGTTACTGTTTGATGAAGAAGAACACTAATAATTTAAGAAGAAGAAGATCCTAATATAAAGAAGTAAAAAACATTCACAAGAAGTTATTAATCAAAGAGAAATCACCTAATACTAATGCCCTAGATTTCTCAACAAAGAGGTCCCTCATCCTCATGAGCTTTCTGACATCATTCCCTAATCCTGTGAGCTATGAAAAGGGGGAAGGGCAACTAGGTGTTCTCGATCAGTTGTAACCACTTCCCGGAATGGTCATGTCCATAAGCCCAAGCTGTGTGAAAATTTCTAAATAGAAAACCAACAATAGTGATTAATATTATTTCTTCTACTTATTAACTCAAAAATAAGTTATTCACAGTAATCTTACCACAAATATTGAAATAAATTCTACTGCAACCCTCAAAATTAAAATATTGCGGAAAGTAAATGCAAAGAAAAATACTAGCACAAATACAATCACAATGACACAAATATTTTGGACAATCGTCCCAGAAAAACCCAATGTGGGAAAACCGGTGCAGCAGATGAGGGTTTTTTTATTATTCTTCAGCGAAATCTCATGTACAAGTTACAACCAGTAGAACAAAAGTGAGAAAATTTACAAGCACTTCTTGACAAATCTCTGATCCAGGAGAATTAATCCTCTTCCATTTGAGTCCTTCTGTGTCCCTCTGCGTCAATTTTCCCACACTGGCCCAGTTTCAAACTGCCCATGTAGTCTCAACGTCAACTTGCCTCTGCGCTGCCTCTTTCTGCGTCACAACTTTTGAGCTGTCTCTCCCTGCTCTACGTCTTCTTGCCTTGCACTCTCGACTGATGCTAATGCCCTCTCTTTCTTTCTTACCTGCAACTCTCCCTTTGATTCGGTTTTCTCTTATCGAACTTCGACCATTAAGAAAATCAATCTTACTCAGGTAACTGAGTATCTTCCTTTGGTGTATCAATGACCCAGATTAGATCCTAATCAATGGCTAGGATCATATTGACTATATCTCCGCCTTCTTCTAGAAGTTTCACCCACAGTTTAGATTAATACCCATTAATTATTTTAATTTCCTAAGTTTAGACTTAGGGTCCCATTAAAAATAATTAATTATATTAATAACACTATCTCTGGGTGGAATTTCCTAAAAAACAATTTCTAGGTATTGGAGAATGCATGTGTTTAAGCTTCCCCTCAAAATTTAAGGCATAGAGTGCATCCGATGCTACGAGAAATTAACACTCTCTCTTAGTGAGGAATGTGCTCTAGTAATGCAACCCCCTGTTCTGTAACATCTCCCTCTGCGCTTGTTGATGTTTGACATCCTACCCACCAACTACTGCGTAACTGCTGTTGACCCTGCCACTTGTGAATATTGCATTTGTACTGCAACTCCCTCTACCATTGTAACTGAGAAATCACCTGTTGCTGCTACTGAAACGGATTCTCTACCATACCCATTTGTTCTTTGAATTGAATGAACTTAGCTCTTCCTAGAGCCTTTGTGAGTATGTCTTCTACCTGATCTCCTTTGGGGACATACTATAGCTGTACCGCCCCACGCTAAACACAGTCTCTGGTAAAGTGACATCTGATATCAATGTGTTTCGACCAATCATGAAATACTTGATTCTCGGAGAGTTTGATACAACTCTGATTATCACAGTAAACCCTAGTTGCTTCCATCCTTTTTCTGAACAAGCTCACAAGTAGTTTTCTAAGCCATATAGCTTTGCATGTAGCTGTGTTGGCTGCCATATATTCTACTTCTGCTGAGCTCAAAATTACCGATTTTTGCTTCCTGCTGCACTAAGATATCATCCCTGATCCAACACTGAAGCAGTTCCACGAGGTACTTTTTCAGTCTACTGAGCTACTGTAATATCCCTTTTCAGGGATATTCCTCAAACACAAGCAAACTCCAACCAAAGATGGACTCTCAAGAGATAAAAATAATAGTAGTGCAACATACAATAATATATACATGGAACATAAGCAGATACTCAAGAAATGCAGAGAGAAATGCTAAGCCATTTTATTATACTAAGTAATGGAAAGAGTACAGGAGGTGATCAGAAGGATAGCACCTCGACTTGCACAAGGCAAGTGAAGAAATACACTCAGAATGGTAAAGAAATGGCTTCTCTCTGAACTGCATCTGAGCTGCTGGAGAACTGCTGTGCTGCTGCCACTACATGGAATCAAGTGAGGATTTGGGGTTGTTGCCCTCCTCAGAAAATGTTGAAACTTTGGAATCACCCTCTGCTCAATAAACCCAGAAAAGCGCAGAAAGCTTTTCTAAAATAGCTGACCCTCGAAAATCACCCCCTTGAGAATCTACGCTATCCCTCAAGGCTCTGCACTGCCACTTAATAGAACTCTCCCAAAACTCTGCCCGAAACTCTGCCAAAATCCTTTAATATGCAAGGGCTGATCCCTTGCTGAATCTCCTAGCTCAAATCCTCCGCATAAACCCAATCCGGAGCTCCTACCAAAAGAGATTGCGTCCTCCTCTCTCAAGACTGCGTAGTCATTAAAATGCTCAGTTCTTCCTCAACTCCAAAGATCAATCTTCCTGCAAAAGACTGATGAAACTACCTTGCCCGAGCAGGCACTCGAAGTGCCCCGGGGCTAAGGGTGAGATATTCGAATGGAGACACTCGATGCACTAAACAACCAGCGTGCTCTAAGTCAAAGTGACTAGCTCAAATGTAACATAATCCAATGCCAAAATGAGGAGGCTCCTCTCTCCTTTATAGCGTTGGCCTCTCTCAAAACCCTAAGGCCCACTTCCTCCAACGTAGCCTCTCTCTTGCCACGTGCTCCTTTCCATCTGTGCAATCCCTCCAAGTGTCTACGTGGGCCCCTTCTCTATTTGGTCCTTTGGCCCTCTTGGCTCCCCTTTTAAGTTACAACATTGTGCTGCTAGGGAGTGACTTTATTCAAAAAGTGAGTTATGTCCCCGTTTCCTCACCTTTTTATTTATAAATAAATATAGAAGGAAAAATTGAGCAAAATCGAATATTCCAATTAGCCGTGGCTAGTTAGGAATATTACAGTCTCCCCTAGCAAAATGTTGCTTGTCCTCAAGCAACTAAAGTGATGGATGCTGCAAAATTTTCTCACTCTCCCAAGTGGCATCTTCATCCGGTAAATTCTTCCACCTCATCAAGAATTCCCGGACCGTCCTGCTCTGCAACTGCCTCTCCCTGGTGTCAATAATAGCCTTTGGCTGCAACACCAAATGCCCCTCATCATCCGTGGGTGGTAGCTCATTTGTCACTGTCACCTGTTGTCCCAATGCCTTCTTTAAGCATGCTACCTGAAAAACGTTATGAATCTTGTTGCCTTGGGGCAGCTCCAACTCATGCGCAACTTGTCCAATCCGGCGTATCACCATGTATGGCCCATAAAAGCGGGGCTTGAGCTTCTTAGTGCCCTTCTGCTTCAGTGACGACTGTTGGTATGGCTGTAATCGTAGGTAGACCAAGTCCCCTACCTCAAACTATTTCTCCACCTGACCCCTGTCAGCATATAGCTTTTGCTGGTTCTGCGCTATAGCCATATTATCTTTGAGAGCTCGGAGAATATCCTGACTCTCTTGGATCCAAATCTTGGCTCTCAGAGCCTTGCTAGCACCAAACATCACGTCAGCAAAAGATAAAGGATGATATCCATACAAAGCATAGAATGTTGACATACCAATGGACATGTGATGTGTAGTGTTGTAGCAATACTCCCCCATATGCAGCCACTTCAGCCATGCTTGCTGCTACCCACTGACATAGTTACGCAAGTAGCCCTCTAGCCACTTGTTAACTATCTCTGTCTGCCTGTCTGTCTATGAGTGATAACTGGTACTCGTTGTCAACTCCGTCCCCACCAACCGAAAAAGCTCCTGCCAAAACCCGCCCATGAAATGGCTATCTTTGTCATTGGTGATGGTCTTGGGGAGATCATGTAGCCTGAAGACCTCTCTGAAGAACAGCTTGGCCACCTGCGTTGCTGTGTAGTATGTGGGTATGGCGAAAAAATGCGCATACTTTTTCAGTCGAACAACGATGACAAAGATACAATTTTTGCCCTGTACCATGGGCAACCCTGTGAAGAAGTCCATCGAAATACACTCCCATTTCCCCTCCGGAATGGGTAGAGGCTCCAATAATCCTGCGGGATGGCTCATCTCCCCCTTGTTACTTTGGCAAATATCGCACCCCCGGACATGCTGGAGTACGTTCTCCTTGAGGCCCTTCCATGAGAACCTCTCTCTAATGGCCCTGTAGGTTTTGGTAAACCCCTGATGGCTGGCCAATGGTGAATCATGTGATGCCTGAAGTATCTTCTTCTTGAGCTGAGATCCCTCAGTCAAGAAGCTCCGATCCCTGTAGTAGATGATCTCATCGACCACCCTGTACCTGTCATCCGCCACTTGCTCATCCAGAACCTCACATGCAAATCTGTCCTTGGAATACTCTACTAAGAGTCTAGCCCTCCAGTCTGTGTCCAAGCTCAAAAGAGACAACGTGGCTGGTCTACGTGAAAGGGCATCTGCTACCACGTTGTTCTTACCCTTGACATACTCAATGTCAAAGTCATACGCTTGGATCTTACTGATCCACTTCTGCTGCCTCTCCTGTTCCTGTTTCTGCTCAAAAAAGAACCTGAGGCTGCTGTGATCAGTCCTCACCCTGAATCTGTTACGTAGTAAATACTGCCGGAACTTGGCCAGTGCATGCATAATGGCCAACATCTCCTTGTCGTATATAGAATACAACCTCTCGTGTGGAAGGAGCTTTCGGCTCTCAAAGGCTATAGGGTGACCTCCCTGCATCAACATTGCGCCGTTCCCCTCTCCCGACACATCGCACTCCAAAACAAATGGCTGCGTAAAATCTGGCAATGGAAGCACTGGGCAGTTGCTCATAACCTCCTTGAGCCTGTCAAAGGCTCACTGCCGCTGTATCCGACCAATTGAATGCCCCCTTCCTCGTCAGATCTGTCAGGGGTGCAGCAAGCTGTGAGAAACTCTTGACGAACTTCCGATAGTAAGTACAAATGGCAATGAATCCTCAAAGTTCTATCACGTTCCTCGGCTTCGGCCAATCTATGATGGCCCTGATCTTCTCCTGGTGGACTCTCACTCTGTCCACCCCTATGATGTGTCCCAAGTACAACATCTCCGTCAACCCAAACTCACACTTGGAGAGCTTGGCATACAACTGCTACTCCTCCAAGATGCACAACACTGTCTCAATGTGCTAGAGATGCTCCTCCTAAGTCCTGCTGTAAATGAGGATATCATCAAAGAACACCAACACAAACTTCCTTAAGTGACTGTGGAAGATGTGATTCATGTAGGACTGGAATGTAGCTGGGGCGTTGGTTAGCCCGAAGGGCATCACCAAAAACTCAAAGTGCCCATAGTGACACCTGAAGGCGGTCTTGGGTGTGTCCTGCTCCCTCACGCGAATCTGATGGTACCCAGATCTCAAATCAATCTTTGAGAAGAATCATGCTCCTCTCAACTCATCCATCAACTCATCGATCCTGGGTATGGGGTACCTGTTCTTCATGGTCTTCTTGTTCAGGGCCCTATAGTTAATGCACATCCTCAACGTGCCGTCCTTCTTCTTCACCAACACCACAGAAGAAGCAAAAGGACTCGTGCTTGGCCGAATGTGTCCAAGAGCCAGCAACTCCTGAATGGCCCGCTCAATCTCATCTCGATAGGCCTTGGGATGCCTATAGGGGGTAGTAATCACTGCCTGTATGCCCTGCTCAAGCTCAATGGTGTGCTCAAACCCCCGGTTTGGTGGCTGTCCCGGTGGAATCTCCCCAAACATTGTGGCATACCGGTCAAGGATGGACTGTATCTTCGAGTGCACCTCCTGCCCTGTAGTCCTTGCCTTTGATGCACGCAACTCTACTGCCCACTCTACGTCTCCCTTCCAGAAGACTGCCTCCATCCAATGAGTCGAAACAGTCTGAGTTTAATATGTTTTCTATCCTCGTATCTTCTCATGCCTCCCTATCTTCTCATCGTCCCACTCCATCTCTAGGGCCTTCCAATCTGTCGCGACCTTCCCTAGAGTGATAAGCCACTGAACACCAGTATCATGTTGGTGTCCGGAATATTGACCACAAAAAGGTGGTCAGTCAGTGTGTAGGTGCCCATCGTCACTAATAACTCTGGGACATAGCAAGCACACACCATGGTTTGATCTCTTGGGACCAAAACTGAAAATCCATCGAAACTCTCTGTCTGTACACCTCTCCGCTCAACCATCTATGCATCGATAAAGTTGTGGGTTGCCCCACTGTCAACCAAAACTGATACTCGTTGGCCATGTATTGTCCCCCATACGCGCAATGTCAAATACTTGGGAACTCCTCGCAATGTTGCAAGGGCTCCTCTGGTAGGTGCAAAAGCTGCACCGCCTGCTGGTGGTGGTGGAGGTGGTAAATGATCCTGCGCGGCATGACTATCTCCTGCCTCGACATCATCCTTCTCATCCTCTTCCTCGCTGCTCTCGGAGAAGACCTCAATAAAATGTTTTTTTCCAGCAGCACATCTATGTCCCGGTGCCCACAGCTCCTGACAGGTAAAGCACAACCGCTTCTTCTTGAGCTCCCTCCTGGCATCATCATCAATCTGTGCCTGTCCTGGATTCCCCTTTGGAGGCGGAATCCTCACGTCCATCCCCTTAGGCTGGAAAGCCTGTCTCTGGGGGTAAGGTGTTCGGGTCCTGTGTAAAACATGCTATAAGTCCCGGGTCCTGCTAATAGCATCCTGAGTGTGGCTGGTCTAGTGGATCTGACTAGACCCCGAAGTGGCTCTGCTAACCCCTCAACAAACATACAGATCCTCCGTGCCGCAGATAGATTTGGTACCATCATTGAAACCCTCAAGAAGTCTGCAATGTAGGTCTCTGGGCTCCTAGTCTGTTTGAGCCTCGTCAGCGCAACAAAGTGCTGTTCCGGATCCCTCTGGTCAAACCTCTCCATCAATCTCCTGGTGAACTTGGCATATGTCGTCACTATGGAGTGTCCGAGTGTAACCATCCTATGGAAAGACTAGTCCTGGGCCTCACCATCCAAATGTAATGTCGCCACCTTGATGGCCTCTATCTCCGACATCTAGTTAAGCTGGAAATAGATATCCAGCTTCTACACCCAAGACTTTGCCGAACTGTTTGATGAACCATCAAACATAGGCAAGTGGAATCTATTAGCTGTGCGGTGGGTGTCTTCGTCATGATAATGTTGGTATCCTCTGTGATGGTCGCGGGGTCTACTATCCTGCTGAAGCTGAACAAAGTCTCTAAATGAGAGAGCATCCCTAAACTCTTGCCCATAGGCCTGGTACTCTGCAAAATAATCGCCCATATGACTGGGCTCTGCCTCCTGCTGGGCTCCGGCCCCTGTGTCTGCTCCTAGGACAGTGGGCATGGTAGAGCGGGTAGGGGCATGTGAGGCCATCTGCTGAGTAGTATCACGCTAAGTGGCACCCTGCTATGGAAAATGGTGGGATGTACCCGATCCCTCACCAACCTGGAAAACCCGTGGGTTCTCACGCTGTCTAGCCTCTACTGTCGTGAATCTCTGCCCCATCACCTCAATCTGCCTCGACAGATCTTGTACTGATTTGAGGAGCATGTCTGCAAATCTCTTCCCGTCCTCGTCTGACATCGAATCCCCCTATTCTGCGGCCACCACAGGCTCCTCTTGTTCTGTGTTCACTACAGGCTCCTCCTGTTCTGTGCCCACCACCCGAACACAGTGTCCCTCTTCGTAGGTGTTCTCCAACCTATGTTCAATATCTCCGTATTTCCTTCCTCTGTAACAGATGTAGGGCTTCTCCCTCGGTGTCATAGACTGCTAGCTCCACAGGCTGAGCAAGATCTATGCTCTGATACCACTGTAATATCCCTTTTTAGGGATATTCCTCAAACACAAGCAAACTCCAACTAGAGATAGACTCTCAAGAGATAAAAATAACAGTAGTGCAGTATACAATAATATATACATGGAACATAAGCAGATACTCAAGAAATGCAGAGAGAAATGCTAAGCCATTTTATTATACTAAGTAATGAAAAGAGTACAAGAAGGTGATCAGAAAGATAGCACCTCAACTTGCACAAGGCAAGTGAAGAAATACACTCAGAATGGTAAAGAAATGGCTTCTATCTGAACTACGTCCAAGCTGCCGGAGAACTGCTGTGCTGCTGCTACTACATGGAATCAAATGAGGATTTGGGGTTGTTCCCCTCCTCAGAAAACACTGAAACTCTGGAATCACCCTTTGCTCAATAAACCCAGAAAAGCGCAGAAAGCTTTTCTAAAATAGCTGAACCCTGAAAATCACCCCCTTGAAGATCTACGATATCCCTCAAGGCTCTGCACTGCCACTGAATAGAACTCTCCCAAAAATCTGCCTGAAACTTTGCCAAAATCCTCTAATATGCAAGGGCTGATCCCTTGCTCAATCTCCCAGCTCAAATCCTCCACATAAACCCAATTTGGAGCTCCTACCAAAAGAGACTGCGTCCTCCTCTCTCAAGACTGCGCAGTCATTAAAATGCTCAGTTCTTCCTCAACTCCAAAGATCGATCCTCTTGCAAAAGACTGATGAAACTACCTTGCCCGAGCAGGCACTCGAAGTCCCCTGGGGCTAAGGGTGAGATCTCTGAACGGAGACACTCGATGCCCTAAACAGTGCTGCAGACAGGCTAAACAGTCAGCATGCTCTAAGTCGAAGTGATTAGCTCAAATGTAACATAATCCAATGCCAAAATGAGGAGGCTCCTCTCTCCTTTATAGTGTTGGTCTCTCTCAAAACCCTAAGGCCCACCTCCTCCAACGTAGCCTCTCTCTTGCCATGTGCTCCTTTCCATCTGCGCAGTCCCTCCAAGTGTCTACGTGGGCCCCTTCTCTACGTGGTCCTTTGGCCCCCTTGGCTCCCCTTTTAAGTTACAAGGTTGTGCTACTAGGGAGTGACCTTATTCAAAAAGTGAGTTATGTCCCCCTTTCCTCACCTTTTTATTTATAAATAAATATAGAAGGCAAAATTGAATATTCCAGTTAGCCATAGCTAATTAGGAATATTACAACTACCTGCCCAATCTGCATCTGTGAACCCATTCAATCTGACATCCTCCCCTCGGGAGTATTTCAACCCATATCTTACTGTTACATGCACATACTTAAGAATGTGTCTAGCTGTCGCCCAATGCACCCTTTTTGGTTCCACCATGAATTCACTGAGAGTGTTGACAACAAAGCAAATGTTTGGCCTAGCGTTGACCAGATACATGAGCGACCTAATGAGCTGTTTGTACAAGGTGGGGTCCACTTCCTTGTCTCTTGATGCATCTATTTTCTTCCAGTTGGTGATCATGGGAGTAGCCATGGGTCGATAATCTTGCATTCTGTATCTTTTCAGAATCTCCGTAGCATATCTTCCTTGCCCAAGGAAGATCTCCCCATTCTTCTGCCAAACTTCCAACCCTAGAAATTAATGCACCAACTCCATGTCTTTCATGTCGAATTTAGCTTCAAGATTCTTCTTGCAATCTTGTATGAGTGTGGATGACCTTGTTAAGAACAAGTCATCCACATATAATACCAGAATAAGTGGCTCACTCTCTACCATCAAATAGTAGAGATTGGGATCAACATCACTTTTGACAAAACCCAACTGCTGCAAGTAACTATCAATTTGACCATACCATGCTCTGGGTGCCTGCTTGAGCCCATACAGGGCTTTCTTTAATCTGCAAACATGAGTTTCGAAGCCTTCGGGCTGTTCTATATACACCTTGTCTTCTATCACCCTGTTTAAGAATACTGTCTTGACATCCATCTGGTGAATCTCCCATCCCATCTGAGCTGTTATGGATATAAAGGATCTGATAGAGGTGTAACGAGCAACTGGGGCGAAGGTCTCTTCATAGTCTATTCCTTCTTTCTGGGCATACCCCTTTGCCACGAACCTAGCCTTGTGCTTCTCTATACTGCCATTTGCAACATACTTGATTTTGTAGATCCATCTTGATACTACAATTGATCTATCCTTTGGTCTAGGTACTACTTCCCAGACATCATTTGTCATGATAGAATGGTACTCCTCTACCATGGCATCCACCCAAACTTGGTGTTGAACGACTTCCTGAAAGCTAGAGGGTTCTTCAACCTGAGCTACCAATGCCTAGTATTTGTTAGGTTGTCTACGTTGCCTTTTCTCGGTTCTAGGAGCTCCAACAAACTCCTTTGCGTCGCTCGGTGTCTGTCGTACTTCTTTGTTGGTTCTACCAATGGTGGTGGGAGGTTCAATCAACTCCTCCTCTTGATCCTGTTGTTCCATCTGATGAGAATTGTCTGGATTTTCTCCTTATGAGGAAATACTGGTACTGGTCACTATACTCGATCCAGGTATCTGTCCTCCCGCTTGTCCTCCTTGCTGCCCCTGCTGCTGCTGGACTAGTGGAACATCTAATGATTGATCTTCTACTGGCATCTCTCGAGATTCCCTGAAAGCTCTATCCTCCATAAATTTTGCATCCCATCTTACTACAATCTTCTTGCTGCTAGGAATGTAGATTTTGTATGCCTTTGAGATCTCGCTATATCCTATGAGATACCGCTTTTCTACAATTTGATCCAGTTTATTGCGGTTCTTGTCTGGAATGTGACAATATGCCACATTTCCGAATATCCTAAGATGTCTGACTTCCGGCTTCTTCCCTGTGAAGACTCCTTTGGGCGTTTTCTTCCCCAATTGATCCCGGTCCAGGTGTGACAAAGGACCCTTCCAAGACCTTTTACTTTCGTGATGTGTTAAATTGCATTTTTAAAAGAACATAAATGAATACATTTGCATGCTGTAAAGAAGAGGTACATTCAATCATCAACAACATAAAAACTCGAGGAGGGACTATGTCTCCCAGCCCTTGTGTCAAGATGGTGTAGGCCGCTGCATTAAGTGCTGTCAATAGTGATGATGTACATAGAGATGATGTTGCTATCATACAAGGAAACTGCCCTCATGCAGGAGTGGCGCCAAGAGATATTCCACTACAGGAACTCTCGGTCAAAAGATTCCTATCAATATGACACAAACTCATCCCTGATGAGCATCCCACCAACATGGCATAAAAGGGATCTCAATGTAAACATACATGACGACAATATGAGTATCCCATCAACATACAACAAAGAGATCTCAAAACAAAACATGACGAATTATGACAACAAGTACATCACATAGATGATTCCGCGTCACATCAAGCAGGAATCATGAAAACGAGTAAGAAATAAGATCCCACATCAAGCATCAAATAGGGATCTGTGCAGCACAATGCATAGCAAAAAGAAGTACATGAACACTGCATATACCTCACATCTAGGGCCTATGAAGAAGTGGATGTCAAACTGTTGAAGTTGTTCGTGCCATCAATCTCACAGCATCAATCGCATGGAAATGGCTGCTTGCACATAAAGGCTGACCCCTGCATTCCACTTAGAAAAGTGGCTGAAGAATAGAATGAGCAAATGAAAAATCTGAACGCACCATCAGACTTATGACGTCGAATAGTGCAAAATCGACTGTCAAATTTATGAATTATGAGAAATTGAGAATTTGGGGCTCAAGGAATCTTTAGATTCACCCTAGATTCCTCACAGATTCTGCTCCATAGGTGGACTAGAAATCTGCAACTCCAAAGGTGAATCTGACCTCGCCATTGCTATCCTTGCGGAAAACCGTGAAAAATGACTATAAACTTCACTATATTTTGACATGGAGAAAAATTACCTCCTCAAGAAAATTTCAAGGATCATGGTTCCGCTCCCTGTTTCTGCAACAGTCATGGTTCCACCTCCATACTGAAAAATGGCCAAAAAATGCAGAACCCTGAAGGAGAAATGGACAATGCCATTGCGTTTGTGGCGTTGAGAAGTGCTGAAACCATATAAAATTTGTCAAAATCTGACAAAGTGAAAATTCGACCCTCTTGCAAAATGCTGCCTCGAACTGCGTGCACTGCCTTCCTCCACCTCGAAATCTGTGCCCGCTCCTGGTTCCTCCATCTGCCTCCTGAACTACATGCAATTGAGGTTTAAATATTAATTTGTGGGCAGATTACTCAATGAGGCCGTTGGCGGAGTTGGTTAAGTTAAGTGGTTTGTTGAGGAGGGGTCGGGTGGTCAAACCCCGCCCCTCCTTTTTTATACATTATTGTTTTACAAAATCGAAAATTTATTTCTTTTGGGGGTCGGGTCCGCATTGGGCGGCCTGCCCCTTAATCTCCGTGATGTCGTGGTTGCATTCTTGGTTGGTGGCGCGTTGAATGAGTTGTATTAATTGCTGTTGGGTGTGGGTTCGTTGGTGTACGTTCCGCATTAATGGGGCCACCCGCTTGGGGACGTGGTCGGGCGGGTTCGACCCCCACCAGTACCCTTAACAAACCTTCCTCCTTATTTTCTTTGGGCTCCGTTAGGGTGGTGGTTCCACCATGGGTGACGGGTCTGCTGGGGATGGCCCGTACCCCTTGATTAATATAGCATGTTGAATGGTTTTTAGGGGGTGTGGTTGGACCGGCGGGGTCATGGCCGTCGGTCCTTTGGTTTTGATTTAAATATATGAACACGAGTTTTGCTGGGTGTGTGGAGAGGTGTGGGGTGGTGGGGGTGGTGGCCCACCACCTCCCCCTTTTTTATATATATATTTTTTAATGTTTAAATAATAATAAGGCATTTTCAAAAATTCGGATTTTAGGCTGAAGGAGATATTTTAACGAGGCCACAAATTCTCCCAGAATCTGGCCTAGGTTGGCCAGAATTCGGTGGCCGGATTTTGTCCAAATTGTGGCCTCCTTAAGCCTGCCCAGTCAGCAAAAGTCAACCAAACTTTGACTGCCTCTACCTTCCTCATCCGGACTCGGATTAACGAACCGTTTGCACCACCGCGATCACGACGACAAGATCTTTAACAGGAACCTAGTTCAAGCATAATCCAAACACTTTGATATTTGAGCATTCATAAGCCCTCTTTGTCCTGTGTGTGTCTCTGGAGTTATATTCTGGATATACCCCGCTGTGTAGCAAGCTTCTGCCCATAAAAACTTAGGTAGATCCTGATCATACAAGATAGCTTTGGTTGCCCCAACAATAGTTCTATTTTTCCGCTTTGCTATTCCATTATGCTTCGGATTATATGGAGCTGTCCACTCTCTTTTGATGCCCTATTTTGCGCAGAAATATGTGAAGTCTCTGTCTGTATATTCTCCACCATTATCTGAAGCAATACCTTTATCTTTTTCCCTGTCATATTTTCAACTAGAGCCTTAAACTCTCTGAATTGATCAAAGACCTCATCTTTGGTCTTTAAGAAATAGATCCAGGTTTTTCTAGAGTGATCATCAATGAAAGTGACGAAGTATTCGCCACCACTAAGAGCTCTTGTGGACATCAGACCACAGATATCTGAGTTAATCAATCCCAATACACATTCTGCTCTATTTTTACTTCTGGAAAAAGATGCTTTAGCGTACTTCCCTAGCACGCATCATCGACATAAGTCATCATGCTCACTACTAAGCGCTGGTACTCCTGTAACAGTCTCTCTGAGCATCCTCAGTGCTCCATGGTGTAAGTGTCCCATTCGCCTGTGCTATAATTCATTTTGTTCCTTTTCACCATTATAGTTGCTGCTTATCATTGCCATTGGAGACTCAAGCTCCAACCTATACTGTTTGTTGCTTCAAGTCCCAATTTGTCTCTTCTTTTTTTAGCTTGGATGCTTGACATATACTTTCTTTCCTATGAAGTATACATCGTATCCCTTGTCCTATAACTAGGAGACTGAAATCAAATTCATTCCTAATCCTGGCACATGCAGAACATTGGTGGCTCGTATGCTGGTCTCTGCTTCTGTCTAAAATGCTATGGTGCCTCTCCCTACTGGAGTACATTTCGTTCTGTTTCCCATAGTAATTTGAAGTCCATTTGTTCTTCTTGATAGCTCAAGAAATGTTCTCATACTCCAGTCATATGCACCGAGGCCCCACTATCAATGTACCAAACATCGGCTAATGCTGAATTTGCCAGGCATGCAAATTCTTCTTCTAATCTAGTAGATAATTCTGAGACAGTTTGAGTATCCATCTTTGTGGTATTTTCAACCGATTTCTTATGCTACCCTGCCCCAGCAACTGCTGCAGGAAAAACTACGTCCTACCTGAGAAACCCTTCTTCGCTGAAACTTTTGCTGCGCTATTCCTTCTGTCGCTGATAGATTTTGATTAGGAAATCTTACCTCTTTGTCGACTCACTCAGAGAGAGATTTTTTGCGAAAATCTAGTCCTCCTAGCTTGAATTGTGCAAACCCTTTGGGGATTCAATTACTGCCCTTGCAGGAATTTCAAATTCCTTTCTTCCTTCAATGTTGGGTCTTCCGGCTCTTTTCTTCTCGCTTTACCTCAAATTTGATACCACGTGAAAATTTCTAAATAGAAATCAATTGCAGTGATTAATATTATTTTTTCTACTTATTAACTCAGAAATAAGTTATTCAGAGTGTTCTTACGAAAATTATCGAAATAAATTCTACTGCAGCCCTCACAATTAAGATACTACGGAAAGTAAATGCAAAGAAAAATATTGGCACAAATACAATCACAATGACAAATATTTTGGACCCAATGTGGGAAAACTGGTGCAGCAGATGAGGGTTTTTTTATTATTCTTCAGCAAAATCTCATGTATGAGTTACAACCAGCAGAATAGAAGTGAGAAAATTTACAGACGCTTCTTGACAAATCTCTGATCCAGGAGAAGTACTCCTCTCCCTTTGAGTCCTTCTGCGTCCCTCTGCGTTAATTTTCCCATGTTGGCCCAACGTCAAACTGCCCACGTAGTGCCAACGTCAACCCGCTTTTGCGCTGCCTCTTTCTGCATCATAGCTTCTGAGTTGTCTCTCCCTGCTCTGTCTCTTCTTGTCTTGCATTCGTGACTGATGTTGATGCCCTCTCTTTCTTTCTCACCTACAGCTCTCCTGATTTGATTTTCTCTTGCCGAACTTCGACCATTGAGAAAATCGATCTTACTTGGGTAACTGAGTATCTGCCTCTGGTGTATTCTCCAAGTGCCCATCAAGCCTCTTTTTATAATCCTCTCGTTGATCAATCAACGACCTAGATTAGATCCTAATCAATGCGTGGATCATATTGACTTGATCTCCGCCTTCTTTTAGAAGTTTCACCCACAATTTAGATTAATACCCATTAATTATTTTAATTTCCTAAGTTTAGACTTAGGGTCCCATTAAAAATAATTAATTATCTTAATAGCATTGTGTTCAGGTGGAATTTCCAAAAACAATTTATGGGTATTGGAGAATTAATGTGTCTAAACGTCCCTGCAAAATTTGAGACTTAGAGCACATCCGATGCTATCAAAAATTAACAAGCTGCTCTCTAAAAACCAAGAAATTTCCTTTGGGTACTACTTAGGTACGACATTAGTATATCCACGAAGTCTTCAAGACCCAGAAAGTAGTGCATTGAATGAGGATCTTTCATTTCAAATTCAGAAGCTACTCCCTCTTACATTGGAGGATAAGAAGTTCACAATCGATCAAAAATAAATCATAAACAAATACCAAAATCAAAATGCATAAATTCAACTTTCTTGAAGTAAAGATTTGGATCAACATTACTTCTAGTAAAACAAAGGTTTATCAAAAACTACCAATGCAGGCATACCAAGCTCTTGGAGATTGCTTCAAACCAGAGGGCTTTCTTCAGTCTGTACACATGAGTTTTCTGGTCATGTACTTTAAAGCCTTCTTGTGGTTGCTCCACAAATACTTCTTCCTTGAGGAAGCCATGCAGAAAAGCAATCTTCTCATTCATTTGGTGAAGGGACCATCCTTGGCTAGCACCTAGAGACACAATAGATCAAATGGTTGTATAATGGGCAATGAGTGTAAAGATTTCATCATAGTCTATTCCCTCTTTCTGAGAGAACCTCTGGCCACAAATCTAGCTTTATATTTTTCAATACTTCTATCAACACCATGTTTAATTTTATACAACCATTTAGAAAACACAATAGATTTCCTTGTGGCATACATCATTATGAATGATGGACTTTTATTTTTCAGTCATTGCCTCTTTCCACACTTGATCTTTCATTGCTTCTTCAAAAGTGCATGGTTTAGCTTGAATAATGTTGCTCATGGCTACCACGTATTCTTGGAATCGACATGGTTTCTTTCTTTCTCCCCAAGGAACATGTCTATCAACATCCTGTACAGTGTCACGAAACCATAATCATCATTTTCTAGCACATGGAGAAGGATCCAAGGAGTCCATGGGATCCATGGGCTCATCAACAAGATCAAGCTCAGGCTTGGGATCTTCTTGTGTATCCAAAACATCATCCTGTCTTTCAACATTAGTAGGAGGAGTATTTATGGCTTTTCAAAGAGCTGCATCTTCATCAAATGTTATATGTCTGCTAAACTCTATATTTCTTTGTCCAGGTACATATATTCTAGAAGCTATAGAATTTTCACAATAACCAACAATCATACCTTTCTTACTTGAAGCTTTTAGCTTGGTATTCTTTTCCTTTGGCACATGAAAATAAACAGGGTAGTCAAAGATCCTTAAGTGCCCATTTTGTTCTGGGTTATATTGTATGGTGGTCTCTTTCTTGATTCCAACTTCTTTGCAGAAGTCTTGAGCTCTTGTCCATGTCATGTCCACTCAAGTCATGGGATGGCTCAACACCTTCCTCAATCTCGATACAAAGGACTTGGTTCTCACATTCATCAAATGTACCTGTTGATCCTAGAACAAGAGTAAGAGCAATAGCAACAAAGTAAATAAACATAATGAAAGTATACCTGGTGATAAGACAGAGATTTTTTCTTGTCCAGATGTGAAAGTGGCTTTTTCATTATCCTTGCACTAACTTCCTCTTGGATTTTACTCTACTGCACTATTTTACACCTTGATGAATTTAGCATATGTTTTTCTTGATTGCATTCTCATCAAGAAGTTAGTGAAATAATCATTCAAATACTCATGTAGGAAGAATAATCAATGATTTATAAAGATAAATATAAACAAGAACAGTGACACAAATAGACAACATAAGACTTAAAAATACTTATTTTTTAATGTTAGCTCTCTCTTGATCCGACCTCTATAAGTTACCACTATTCATCAATCATATGTCATTGAAATGCGTCTTCTTGAACACCACTTGGAAAACTCCATCATGGTCCACCCTAATCTCAAGTATTTCAAAAACCATATTTTCCACATGAGGTAATGCTTTATAGTGAAGATGAGTGAACTTTTGGTGCCACAGTTTATATTCATGATTACTTATTATGAATCAATGAATTGATAGGTCTTCAATTAATTTTATAAAGATCTTCAAACCTTGATCCCATAGTGAAGACATGTAATAATAATTAGACATATTGACTTCATTGCCTGCAATGATATTAGATATAATCCATCTTTGATCGCTGCAAAAGATCTTAGTTTAGAAAACTATCATTCCATCTTTTGCAAAAGCCATGATCCTTGCCTGCAACCACTATTGTTAGTAAACTCTAATATCAAAATTACCAAAACCCATAAGATTATGTCCTTTTTCATATAATATGAGAGAATCAAAATCAATCTATCTTCAACATTCAACTTCTATCAATTATTCTTTTATAACCTTCTATGCATTATATTTCTTTTCAAGACAACACTTCCATGTACATGCATAAACAAAAGTAAAACTATTTTTTACTTTTACATGCATCGACAAATGGCAAAACGATAATTACCAAACACATGCAAGACCTTAATTTTTAACTAGGTACATACAAAACTTCTTGATCTAGATAGAAATAAACATAACCCGATTCCTTTATCGGATATGTAGTATAATTTTCAAATCTGTCTCCCTTTCAACCAAATTTGAGAGAACTGTTTTTTGAACCAGTAAAGTGCCTTGAAGCACCACTATCAACCAACCAGTTGTCACAATAATCTGCAGGAGAGGAACTAGAAAGAGCAAAAACAAGAAAGTACTCTAATTTTGGTTTTGCTTCCAGCAACAGTTAGGACAAAAATAAGATCTTCTTATTTCAGCAGCAAGGAAAAACAAAAAAATTCTAGTAGCAAGGAAGGAGCAGCAAATAAGATTTCAATAGTAAGAAATAAGGGGCAACAAGTGATATTTCAACAGCAAATGAGAAGGGTTATTCCAGTAGAAAATAAGTAGCAAGTAGGAGGAACAACAAGAGATATTTCAGCAGAAAGAGAGCTACAAATGGAGCAGACAACAAGATATATTTTAACATAAAGAGAGATGGAAGTGGAGTGGACAACAAGAGATATTCCAACAGAAAGAGAGTTGCAAATGGAACGGACAACAAGAGATATTTCAACGAAAAAAGAACTGGAAATGGAGCTTGTCTTCACCAAAGCTTTGATGCCTGGTTGAAAATCTAATGTTTTATGTTGTTACAATTACTTAAATCCAGGACTTCTTTATGCTGCAAAATAAGTTAAGTAATCTTAGATAGAACATAAACCATATAAACCATATGCATAATGGAAGACAACCAATAACTCAATGCGACACATAGAAGTTAGGTCAATGACCAGGGAAAAACCCACAAGGGGAAAACCCAACCAGATTATTCTTCTATTAGAAATCAATTGTTCAACAGAGATACAAAGTACAACGAGAGAATGAAGAAGTTCACCCAAATCTGAAGAATATCTTTCATAGCAGTAGTCGATGCATGTGAAAATTTCTAAACTAAAATTCTACTGCAGCAACTGATTTATTTCACCTACTTGTTATTTACAATAAGTTATTTATGAAATCCCTTCAACAAATATTTAAATAAATTCTATTGTGGTTATCACACAATTACCCAGAGAAAAATACTTGCACAAGAACCAATTACATCAACACAGTTGTTTTTGGACAATTGTCCCCGAAAAAAACCCAATGTGGGAAAACTGGTGTAGCAGATAAGTGCTTTATTAATCTTCAGTAGCAATTGCTTTTTGTTGGAAATAGTATTGAGAGGGGGGGG
>APFE030017876.1:0-20297 GCA_000404065.3 Pinus taeda
TAAACCCTATCTATTTTATAACATTTTATCAAGTGCTTTCTTACTTTTTTCAGTGTTTATTAAAAGCATTTACGAAAATGTTATAAATCCTAAACCCTAAATCATGAGCACTTTATAGAATTTTAAGTCCTAAACCCTAAAGCTTAAGCATTTTATAACATTTTAGCAAGCATTTTTGTAACCTTCTTTTATTTTCCTATTAAAAGAATTTATCTAAGTGTTATAAATCCAAAACCCTAAACAATAAACCCTATCCCTAAACACTAAGAATTTTTATAATTTTTTAAAATACATTTTTTGTAACTTTTTAAAGTGATTATTAAAATAATTAAGCGAAGTGTTATAACCCTAAACCCTAAACACTAAGCATTTAATAACATTTTAGCAATATTTTTGTAACTTTTATTTAAGTGTTTATTAAAATAATTTACTAAAGTGTTATAAACACTAAACCGTAAACACTAAACCCCAAACCCCAAACCCAAAACCCTAAACCCTAAAACCCAAGCATTTTATGATCTATTAAATATAATTTTGTAACCTTTATTTAAGTGTTTGTTAAGAGAATTTACTAAGGTGTTATAAAACCTAAACTGTAAACCCTAAAACCTAAACCCTAATCATTTATTAACATTTTAAAACGTGTTTTGTAACCTTTTTTAAGTGGTTATTAAAACCCTAAACCCTAAACCCTATAAAGTAAACCCTAAAACGTAGGCATTTTATAACATTTTTAAAAGTGTTTTTTAACTCTTATTTATTTTTTTATTTAAAGGATTTACTAAATTGTTGTAAACCTTAAGCCATACACCCTAAAACCTAAACCCCAAAACCTAAACCCTAAACCGCCTTAAACCTAATATTGTAAACCCTAAGAATTTTATAACAGTTTAATAATAATTTTGTAACTTTTATTTAAGTTTTTATTAAAGGAGTTCAGTAAAGAGTTATAAACCCTAAACCATAAACACAAAAACCTAAACCCTAAACACAAAAACATCAAACCTAAAACCTAAAACCTAAACCCTAAACCCCAAACCCTAGACTATAAACCATAAATCTAAACCCTAAATGATAAACCCTAATAAATTTATAACATTTTAAAAAAAATGTTGTAACTTCTATTTAAGTGTTTATTAAAATCATTTACTAAAGAGTTATAAACCTTAAACCCTAAACTCTAAAAACAAAACCCCAAATCATAAACCCTAAACCCTAAACCCCAATCATTTTATAACATTTTAAGCAAATTATAACTTTTATTTAACTCATTATTAAGAGGATTTACCAAAGCCTTATAGATGCTAGACTCTTAACCCTAAACCCTAAGTAATTTATAACATTTTAAAAAGTGTTTTTTAACTTTTATTTAAGTGTTTATTATAAGAGTTTACTAAAGCCTTATAAATCCTAAACCCTAAGCATTTTAGAGCATTCTAAAAAGAGTTTTGTAACCTTTTCTTAATTTTTCATGAAAATAATTTACTAAGGTGTTATAAACCCAAACCATAAAAACTAAACCCTAAACTGAAAAACCTAAACCGTAAATGTTGAATCCTAAGCCTTTTATAACATTTCAAAAAAAATTTGTAACTTTTAATTAAGTGTCAATTAAAACAATTTACTAAAGTGTTATAAACCCTAAACCCCAAACCATATACTCTAAACCCCAAACCCTAAACCTTATACATTATACCCTAAAACCTAAACCCTAAGCATTTCATAACATTTTAAAAAGTGTTTTGCAACCATAAACATTAATCCCTGAAACATAATCCCTAATTAATTTATAACATTTTAAAGAGTGTTTTGTAAGTTTTATTTAACTGTATATTAAAATAAAATTCTAAAGTGTTCTCAACCATAAACCTTGAATGCTAAAGAATAATAATTTTATAACATGTTAATAACTATTTGTAACTTTAATTTAAGTTCTTATTAAAAGAATTTAATAAAATGTTATAAACCCTAAATCCTAAACCCTAAACCACAAACCCTAATCCATAAACCATAAACCCTAAGAATTTTATGAGTATCTATAATAGGGGAAGACCACACCTGGGTATGTCAGTGTAGGAGGGAGAAAATTGTGGTACATGAGATATCTCAACCTTTGTCTTTTCACCCCTCTACATAAACCTTTTTTTTTTCTTCATAACTCCTTGAGGCTACATGGGATGAATGCATTATGTGTAATATGTAGCAGTAGATACCCCCTTAAGGTGAGGTCATTCATCCCTGCACGCTAAACCCTAAACCATAAACTCTTAAACCTTAACCGTAAACCCCAAATCCTAAACCCTAAACCCTAAACCCCAAATCCTAAACACTAAACCCTAAGAATTTTATAATATTTTAAAAAGTGTTATGTATCTTTTATTTAAGTGTTTATTAAAACAATTACTAATGTGTTTTAAACCCAAAACCATGAACCCTAATCCCCAAACCGTAAACCCTAAACCAAAAATGTTAAAACTTAAAACCTAAGAATTTTATAAAGTGTTATAAACCCAAAACCATAAACCTTAATCCGAAATCCTAAACCTCAAATTCTTAACTCTAAACCCTAGACCCTAAGCACCAAACCTTAAATTATAAACTCTAAACCCTAAGCATTTTATAACAATTATAAAAAAAATTTGTAAATTTTATTTAAGTGTTTACTAAAACAGTTAATAGAGTACTATAAACCCTAAACCCTAAACTCTAAACCATAAAGCCATATCCCTAAACCCTAAAGTCTAAATCCTAAACCCTAAGTATTTTATAAAATTTTAAAAAGTGTTTTGTAACTTTTATTTAAATGTTTATTAAAAGAATTTACTAAATTTTTATAATCCCTAAACCTTAAACCCTAAACCCTAAACCCTAAGCCCTAAAACACAAACCCTAAACCCTCAACATTTTATAGCATTTTAAAAATGGTTTTGTAACTTTTACATAAGTTTTTATTAAAGGAATTTACTAAAGTGTTATAAACCATAAACCCTAAACCCTGAACCCTAAACCCTAAACCCTAATCATTTTATAACATTTTAAAAGGTGTTTTGTAACTTTTATTTAAGTGTTTTTAAAAGAATTTACTATAGTGTTATAAACCCTAAAACCTAAAACTTAACCCTAAACCCTAAACCACAAAACCCTAAACCTTGAGCATTTTATAAACCTTAAACGCTGTACAATAAACCGAGAACCCTAAATCCTAGACCCTAGACCCTACGCCCAAAACCCCAAACCCTAATCCATAAACCCTAAATGTTAAGCATTTTAAAACATTTTAATAAGGTTTTGTAAATTTTAGTTAAGTGTTTATTAAAATATTTTACGAAAGTGTTATAAACCCTAAATTCAAAACCCTAAACCCTAAACCCGAAACAATAAACCTCAAACCCTTAACTCTAAACAATAAACACTAAGCATTTTATAACATTCTAAAAAGTAGTCTGTAACTTTTATTTAAGTGTTTATTAAAGGAATTTACTCAAGTTTTATAAACCCTAAACCCTAAACTCTAAACGTGAAGCCCGAAACCGTAAAACCTAAACCCTAAGCATTTTCTAACATTGTTAAAACTGTTTTGTAACATTTATTTAAGTGTTTATTAAAAGTATTTACTAAAATGTTCTAAACGCTAAAACCAAAACCCTAAACACTAGACCAAAAACCCAAAATCAAAACTCAAAACCCTAAACCCTTAGGATTTTATAATAGTTTAAAAAGCGTTTTCAAAATTTTATTTAAGTCTTTATTAAAAGCATTTACTAAGGTCTTATAAACTGTAAACTCTAAATCAAAAAATTTTATTTAAGTCTTTATTAAAAGCATTTACTAAAGTCTTATAAACCATAAAACCTAAACGGTAAACCACCCTAAACCCTAAATGCTAAACTGTAAACTCTAATCATTTTATAACATTTCAAAAATCATTTTGTAACTGTTATTAGAATGTTTATTAAAATAATTTACTAAAGCATTATAAACCATAAACATTAAGCCCTAAACTCTAAACTCCAAACCTGGAACCTATAACCCTAAACCTTAAATCTTAAAATATAAGCATTTTATTACATTTTAAAAAGTGGTTTGTAACTTTTATTTAAGAGTTTATTAAAATCATTTATTGAACCCTTATAAACCCTAACCTTTACACCCTAAACCCTAAGAATTCTATAACATTATAAAACGAGTTTTTTAACTTTTATTTAAGTGTTTATTAAAAGAATTTACTAAATCCTTATAAACACTAAATCCTAAAAAGTGAACGCTAAACCCTAAGCCCCAAAACCCAATCCTAAAACCCTAAATACTAATCATTTTAAAAAGAGTTTTGTAACTAAGCATAAACCAAAACCCTAAATCCTAACCCCTAAGTATTTTATAACATTTTGAAAAGTGCTTTGTAACTTCTATTTAAATTTTTATTAAAATAATTTACTAAATTGTTATAAACCCTAAAACCGAAGCCTTGAACTGTAAACCCCAAACCCTAAACCCTATACCCTAAACATTAATCATTTTATAACATTTTAAAATAGCTTTGTAGTTTTTCTTTAAGTGTTTATTAAAATAATTTACTTAAATCTTATACAACGTAAACCCTAAGCCCCAAACACTACACCAGAAACCCTAAAACCTAAACCCTATGCAATTTTTTACATTTTAAAAAGAGTTTTCTAAATTTTTCTTAGGTGTTCATTAAAAGAATTTACTTAAGTGTTATAAACCCTAAAACATAAACCCTAAGCATTTTACAAAATTTTTAAAAGTTGAATTGAGGCTTCTGTGGTCCATAACATATATAGAAGAATTTTCGGCATAAATCACATTTAGAAAAACCTTTGTCTACGTGTTTCAAACCAACTAGTGTGGTTCATCATTAGGGCAGCTGAGGAGTCAGATCAATGTTGTTAATTATATAGGGAGAGCAGATCCTCCAAACGACTAGGTTGAATGGGTTGACCATCAACGACTATCTACAATGGCTTAGAATAAAATTAAAATATTAATAAGTCAAATGTATTAGTTATTCAATTTTAATATATTTTACTTTAAATATTAATAAGTCAATTGTATTAGTTATTCAATTTCAATATATTTTACTTAGGTTACTAAATTATTCAATCCAGCTCATTTGGAGGATCTCCTCTTCCGTATATAATTGACAGCCTTGATCTGACTACTCAACCTGTCCTGACGACGAACCAGACTAGTTGGTTCGAAACGCGCTCGCAAAGGTTTTTCTAAATGTGATTTACACCGAAATTTTTTCTATATATTTTAAAAAGTGTTTTGTAACTTTTATTTAAGTGTTTATTAAAGGCATTTACTAAAGTGTTATAAACATTAAACCATAAACCATATTTTAAAAAGTTTTTTGTAAGTTTAGTGTTATAAATCCTAAACCATAAAACCTAAACCATAAAACCTAAAACCTAAACCCTAAACCCAAAACCCTAAATCCCAAACCATAAACACCAAATGGTAAACCCTAAACACTAAGAATTTTATAACATTTTAGAAAGCATTTTGTAACTTTTATTTAATTGTTTATTTAGGGAATTTACTAAAGTGTTATACAACATAAACCCTAAACCCTAGACCCCAAACTCTATATCATAATGCTTAAATCCTAAAGGATAAAACCTAAAATCATTCACTAAGATCCTATAAACCCTACACCCTAAAGCCTAAAGCTTGAAAGCATTTAGTAAGGTATTGTAAACTCTAAACCCTAAACTCCAAAACCTAAGCCCTAAACCTTAAGCTCTAAACTCCAAACCCTAAAAAGCCTTAAACCCTAAACCCTAAAAATCCCTAAACCCTAAGAAAACCTAAACCCTAAAAACCCTAAACCGTAAACCCAAAAAGTCAATTTTTATTTTTTTTTCTAAGTGTTTATTAAAATAATTTATTAAAGCATTATAAACCATAAGCCCTAAACCATAAGCACTTTATAACATTTTAAAGCCCAAACCCTAAACCCTACGTATTTTATAACATTTTAACAAGATTTTGTAACTTTTGTTTAAAGTGTTTATTTAAATAATTTACTAAATTATTATAAACCCTAAACCCTAAGCATTTATTACAATTTAGCAAGTCTTTTGTAACATTTTAAAACCCTAAACCCTAGAATTTTTATAACATTTTAATAAGTTCTTTGTAACATTTTTTAAGTGTTTATTAAAAGAATTTGTTGAAGTGTTATAAGCCATAAACCCTAAAACCTACACCCTAAGAATTTTATAAAATTTAACAAGTGTTTTGTAACTTTTTTAAAGTTTTTATTAAAATAATTTACTAAATTGTCCCTCAAACCTAAACCCTAAGCATTTTATAACATTTTAAACTTGAAACCCTGAGCATTTTATAACATTTTAAAAAGTGTTTTGTAACCTTTTTTTAAGTGTTTATTAAAAGAATTTATTGAAGTGTTATGAGACCTAAACCCTAAACACTAAAGCATAAACCACAAGCATTTTATAACATCTTAAACCCAAACCCTAAACCCTAAAGCATAAACTCTAAACCCTAAGTATTCTATAACATTTTAACAAGCATTTTCTTACTTTCTTATGAGTGTTTATTAAAAGCATTTACTAAAGTGTTATAAACCCTAAACCCTAAACACCATCCCTAAACCCTAAGAATTTTATAACATTTTAACAAGTGTTTTGTAACTTTTATTTAAGTGTTTATTAAAATAATTTACTAAATCATTATAAACCCTAAACCCTAAAATCTAAGCACTTTATGATCTATTAAAAATAATTTTGTAACCTTTATTTAAGTATTTATTAAAAGAATTTACTAAGGTGTTATAAAGCCTTAACTATAAAACCTAAACCCTAAACCCTAATCATCTAATAACATTTTAAAAAGTGTTTTGTAACCTTTTTAAAGTGTTTATTAAAATATCTTAAGAAATTTTTATAAACCCTATAAACTAAACCCTAAAGTGTAGGTATTTTCTAACATTTTTAAAAGTGTTTTTTAACTTTTATTTAAGTTTTTATCAAAAGAATTTACTAAATTGTTATAAACCTTAAACCATACACCTTAGAACCTACCCCAAAACATAAACTCTAAACCCTAAACCCCAATCCCTAAACCCTAAACCATAAATCCTAAGAACTTTATGACGGTTTAAGAAGAATTTGTAACTTTTATTTAATTGTTTATTAAAATAATTTACTAAAGAGTTATAAACCCGAAACCATAAACACAAAACCCTAAACCCTAAACACAAAAACATAGACACTAAACCCTCAAACCTAAAGTCTAAAGTATAAACCCAAAACCCCAAATCCCGAAACCTAAACCATAAAACCTAAACCCTAACCATTTTATAACATTTTAAAAATTGTCTTGTAACTTTTATTTAAGTTTTTATTCAAAGAATTTACAAAAAGGTTGTAGAACCTAAACACTAACCCTAAACATAAACCCAAAACCCCAAACCTTAAACCCTAAACCCTAAACCCTAAATCCCAAACCCTAAAACCTAAACCCTAACCTCTAAACCCCAAACCCTAAACCCTAAGTCATAAATCCTAAACCCTAAACCTTAAACCCTAAACACCAAATTGTAAACATTAAGCCTTAAACCCTAAACATTTTATATCATTTTAAAAAGGGTTTTGTAATTTTTATTTAAGTGTTTATTAAAAGAATTTACTAAAGTGTTATAAACTTTGAACCTAAATTGTAAACCACAAACCCTCAACCCTAAACTCTAAACCTAAAACCCTAAGCCCTAAACTCTAAACCCTAACCATAAACCATAAACCCTAAATGATAAATCCTAATAATTTTATAATATTTTAAAAAACATATTGTAACTTCTATTTAAGTGTTTATTGAAATCATTTACTAAAGTGTTATAAACCATAAATCGTAAACTCAAAACACCAAACCCCAAATCATAAACCCTAAACCCTCAGCATTTTATGACATCTTAAAAAAATTCTAACTTTCATTAAGTGTTTATTAAGAGGATTTACCAAAGCCTTATAAACCCTAATCTCTTAACCCTAAACCCTAAGCAATTTATAACATTTTAAAAAGTCTTTATTATAAGAATTTACTATAGTCTTTTAAACTCTAAACCCTAAGCATTTTATAGCATTCTAAAAAGAGTTTTGTAACTTTTATTTAATTTTTTATCAAAATAATTTACTAAGGTGTTATAAACCATAAACCATAAAAAGTAAACCCTAAACTATAAAACCTAAACTGAAAAACCTAAACCCTAAATGCTAAACCCTAAGCCTTTGATAACATTCCAAAAAGTTTGTTACTTTTACTTAAGTGTTAATTCAAACAGTTTACTAAAGTGTGATAAACCCTAAACAGTAAACCCTATACCCTAAACCCCAAACCCTAAACCCTATACCTTATACCCTAAAACCTAAACCCTAATTAATTTATAACATTTTAAAGAGTGTTTTGTTAGTTTTATTTCATTTCATTCTTGCATAAATTTACAACATTTACTCTGTAAAAAGTGTCCCTTTAAAATATCTCAAACAATAATGGAGAGATATATTATATTACATATACCATTATATAACTTCTAAGGTTCAATATGTCGTAGTTTTTTGTATCACATCAAACTATTGATGGTGTTTCTTGGTCGTGATCTTAATTTACCCTATTTTGTCCACAAAAGTTTAGCTGATGGATAAAAACTATCATGATTATAATAATAACCCAGATAGGCTGCTCTTCCACCATTTTATTACATTTATTTTAGTTAAATTTCATTTTCCCAATGTCATCCAATAGCGGGAAAGTTTTCCCATACAAAATGGTTTCCAAAAAAACCTACAGTCGAGTCAACATGGCGTTGCACTAAATAATCCACTTAACCCTCCCTCTCCATTTTCAGCTCAACCTGATTCTCATGATAATGAGGTGAATGTAGAACCATATATATTTATTATATTGTAAGAAAAATGCATATTGTGCGCGCCCAAAACATAAATCATCATTCCCTTAAAGCACCACACAAACTTAATGTCATCCAATAGCGGGAAATTTTTCCCATACAAAATGGTTTTTAGAAAAACCTACAATCCAGTGAACATGGTGTTGCACCAAATACTTCACTTAACCCTACCTCTCCAGTTTCGGCTCCACCTGATGCTCATGATGATGAGGTGAATGTTGAACCATATATATTTATTATACTATAAAAAAAATGCATATTGTTCGTGCCCAAAACATAAATCGTCATCCCCTTAAAGCACCACCCAAACTTAATGTCATCCAATAACAGGAAAGTTTTCCTATACAAAACGGTTTTCAGAAAATCCTATGGTCAAGTCAACATGGTGTTGCACCCAATACTCCACTTAACCCTCTGACTCCAATTTAGGCTCCACATGATGCTCATGATGATGAGGTGAATGTCAAACCTTATATTGTAACAAAAATGCATATTGTTCGTGCCCAAAACGTAAATCATCTTAAAGCACCACAAAAACATGGTGTTACACCCAATACTCCACTTAACCTTCCCTCTCGATTTTCAGCTCCACCTGATGCTCATGATGATGAGGTGAATGTTGAACCATATATATTTATTATATAATAACCAAAATGTCTATTATTCACACCCAAAACATAAATCATCATCCCCTTAAAGCACCACAGAAACTTAATTTCATCTAATAGCGGGAAAGTTTTCCCATACAAAATTGCTTTCAGAAAAACCCACAGTGGAGTCAACATGATGTTACACCAAATACTCCACTTAACCCTCCCTCTTTAGTTTAGGCTCCCCATGATGCTCATGATGATGAGATAAACGTCGAACCATATATATTTATTATATTGTAAAAAAAATGCATATTGTTGGGACCCAAACCATAAATCATCATCCCCTTAAAGCAGCACACAAACTTAAGCGTTAACCTTTTAGAACTTTCTAGGTAAAAAACAAGCTACATCGAAGTTTTGGCAAACACATTTATTGCAAATCGTCGTGCTGCTTAACGTTATGTTAAGTTAAATAGAAAGCTACCTTGCTTTTACGTATTTTTGCATGTCGTGTGTTTGTAACACGTAAACTTTAGCCTGTGAAGATCGGTGTGATCTCATGTCTTGCCGTAGAAGAAGTGAGCGGAATACCATTCAGAAACTTAAATATTCGGATCTATTAATGTTGTTGTGTCCAATTCATTTAGATTTCATAATGGAAATTTTAAGATTCGAACTAATAAAGTTCAAATTTTAAAAGAAGATATTCCATTAGGACACAAACCATTTCAAATTTCAAAAGAAGAGATTCTATTAGGACACAAACCATTGATCGTCACTAGCAACCTGTAATATATATACATTATGTTCTAGATGCTTGGTTGATGCTCATTGCCCAAACATTCTTATTCCTAGGATCCATGTGAATAGTATATATCGGCTGAAATTGTTGTATTGTCGATGTATCAAAAACACTTTTCCAACATTTTTCCGGGTTCTTGCAAGTAAGAGTCACTGCAATCTGCTGTTAAAGTGGACGAATCCACTTCCATTCTTTTTGGCCACTGAATTTATTTTCCTGCTATCTCATGCGCTTTCTTTTCTTTTTTCTCGAAAAACTGAGCTTATGTGTTGTATAAAAAGTAGAAGACCGTTATGTAAAGTCAACCTGAGACATAGGAAACAAATCCATTTTAGGACCAAGCCAAAAAATTAGCATGGAAAAAAATTATATATATATATATAAAAGTCACATCTTAATAATGGATCATTACACTTTTTGGCTCTGGTTTGAACTAATTAATTTCTGGATTAATAAAATATTTACTGTGGCCTTTTAGTCATTTAATAATATTACGTGTTATTCTTATTGTTAGTTTAATCCATCCGCCTCTCTTTTTAGGAATTAATATGGTCGTATTATTTAGTTATTTAATTAATATTTAAATAATTTGTGGAGGTTTAATGTGACTCTCGCTGATTTCAATGAATCCATCTGGCCTCACAAAATTTATGGATTTTCCTTAAATCTAAACCCACCTGTATTATGGATCTCTTTTAAATGTAAACCCACCTGTATTATGGATATCGAGTTACTGATCTCCTTTAAATTGAAAGGGCTCGCTTCATACAATCTCGAATGAATCACTATCATGATTTGCTGAGGTTGGCTTGCGCGGCAACGCCATCCTCAGCTTCTTGACGACAAATTTTTGGGTTTATTTGATACTTCGTCTATTGATGGGCATAACATGGAGTGGCGTAGGTTTATCGTCCCTTGTTTTGGCGACGAAGCCCGTGGGTCTCTTCAGAAGAGGCTAGTAGGCATGTCGGCCTTCTACTTCTATTCCTTCCGCATAGGGTTTCTCTCTGCTCTTGCCTACTTTTCTGACAGTTGGCGACTTCTCTACATTGTCACTTCCACTCCCTCTGCCTTATATTGCCCCTTCGTTGCCTAGTTCCTGGGTGTAATCTTATATGTTCCCTGCCCCACCGAATATTCTCACCAGGCTACACGCTACCTTCAAGTCACGAGCACCGAGGATTCCATTGGATTTGAACCCGACGAGCACCCATATAAAACTTGCCAACAGACAAGACAGTCCGCTTAACAGCATCGCCCTCGTTTCGAATATGCCGTCAAAAAATAGATAGAGTATCTAATAAACCCAGAAATTAGGCAAATTGCCGTCAAAAACTTTTCCCAATATATCAAAATCTTTTCCTAGTTGACCATTTATGGAAATTACTGTATGCTGATGAATTTCGAATAAATCACTATCGTCATTTGAGTTGAATAAACAACGACTCATGTCTATAACATATTTGCTCGTATAGGCACTTATTCAACTATCGTCATGGAAACAATTTCAGCACACCTAATTTTCTTTCAAATATATTTTTTAATTTTTGAAATTGAAGTCTCATGCTTTTTTGCTTATAGAATTTCCTTGTTGCTGCTGCTGTAATAGGTTTTTTTTTTTGTTTGAATTGGACATTGATTTTTTTTTTTAATTAGAAGTGCATAAGCTTTTTTCTCACCTCTAATTCTGTTGCTTATATTTTTTTAATTTATTTCACCCTATGTCTTTTTCAGTAATTTAGGCCAGCCATAATTTGTTATGATTGTATTTCCATGATGAAAATATCTTGAATATCCTATAAAACTTATATTTATTATTTTTTATTATAAGTATTTATTTATATAGTTTTATTTACTAAAATAAGAAATAGGAATTTTTGTTTTTCTTAATTAATATAGAAAGTTTTTTATATCTATTAATTTGTTTTTAGTAAAAAGTCATCCTTTTTAGAAAAAAATAAAAAAATTGTGTGCTTTATTAAAGTAAATAGTCTTTTTATAATTTCTTAAACATTCATATATTTTATATGATTCTTCGTAGTTTTTATATATTTTAATAATGTAATATATGGATTTTATATTAGTGATTTAATCATTTAAAGTGTTTATTTATTTTTATAAATTTATTGTTTAATTACATAATTGAATATATATATGTTTTTATTTTATGTTGAAAATTTATTTTATTATAGAATTTATATTATGTTTTCATTCAAACATTTATATGTAAAATATTTTTTCAATAAACATCAATTTGTATTTTGTAACTTTGATAATAAATCCATTACTTCTATTCACTACTTTTTACATGAAGTTTTTTCACTTTCATGTGGGATGTATATTTATAATATATATTGAGTTTTAAGGTGTAGTTTTGGATAGTTTACTCTAGGTTAGGCTACAGTGGTGTAGGATAGGCAAGACTAGGACAGACTAGGCTAGGTTAAGCTAGGCTAGGCTAGGTTAGTCCAAGCTAGTTTAAGATAGGCTAAGCTAGTTTAGGCCACACTAGGCTAGGCCAGTTTAAGTTAGACTAGGCTACATTGGGCTAAGATAGGATAGGCTAGGCTAAGCTAGGATATCTTAGGTTAGGCTCAAGTAGTTTAGTCTAGATTAGACATGTGTTAGGCTAGGTTGGATAATCTAGTTTAGGATAGGTTAAGGCAGAATAGGCTAGGCTACAGTAGGGTAGTGTAAGATAGGCTAACGTAGGCTAGGATACAATAGGCTAGGGTAGGATAGAATAGGGTAGGCTAGGATAAGGTAGGCTAGACTACGGTGGGATAGTCTTGGCTTAGGTAGCCTAGGCTACGATTAGGATAGGGTAGGCTAGGGTAGGCTAGGTAGGTTAGGGTAGGCTAGCTAGGGTAGGGTAGGGCAAGGTAGGCTAGCTAGGGTAGGTTAGGTTAGGCTAGGCTAAGTTAGGTAGCTTAGGCTAGGGTAGGGTAGGGTAGGATAAGCTAGGCTGGATAGGGTAGGTTAGGTTATGGTAGGCTAGGCTAAAATGGCTTGTCTAGGCTCGGTAGGCTTCTCTAGGCTAGGAAGGCTTGGCTAGGCTAGGTGGGCTTGGCTAGGCTACATTAGGCTAAGTAGAGTAGGCTAGGATAGGCTAGAGCAGGGTAGGTAGATTTGGCTAGGCTAGGTGGGCTTGGGTACGCTAGGGTATGGCAGCATAGCCGAGGTAGGTTAGGGTAGGCTAGCTTGGCATAGGCTAGGTTGGGTAAGATAGGGCAGGTTAGGCTATGCTAGGGTAGAGTAGGCTAGGGTAGGGTAGAGTAAGCTAGGCTTGGCTAGAATAGGCTTGGCTAGGTAAGTTAGGGTAGGCTAGCGTAGGCTAGGGTAGGGTAGGTAGGCTACAATAGGTTAGGGTAGGTAGGTTGGTCTAGGGTAGGCTAGGCTAGTGTAGTCTATGTAGGGTACGGTAGGGTAGTGTAGGACAACGTATGGTAGGCTAGGCTAGGCTAGGATAGGTTATGCTAGGCTAGGCTATGGTAAGGTAGGATAGGCTAGGGTATGCTAGTTAGGATAAGCTTGGGTAGGTTAGGATAGGCGAGCCTATGCTAGGCTTAGGTAGGTTAGGATAGAGTAGGCTAGGCTAGGGTAGAATAGGCTAACATAGGCTAGGTTAGGCAAGGGTAGGCTAGGCTAAGCTAGCGTAGGTTAGGCTAGGGTAGGCTAGGTTATGGTAGTCTAGGCTAGGCTAGGATGGGATAGGCTTGTCTTAGGTAGGCTAGGCTAGGCTTAGGATAGGGTATGCTAGGGTAGGTTGGGTTATGCTAGGGTAGGCTAGGTAGGCTAGCCTAGGATAGGTTATGCTATGTTAGGTAGCGTAGGGTAGGCTAGTGTAGGTTAGGTAGGCTAGGGTAGGCTAGGGCAGGCCATTGTAGGTTAGGCTAGGGTAGGCTAGGGTAGGCTAAACTAGACTCCGATAGTGTAGGGTAGCGTAGCATAGGGTACGTTGGCTAGGTTAAGCTTGGGTACGGTAGGATAGGCAAGGCTAGGCTAGGTTTATGTAGGTTATGATATGCTAGGATAGGTTAGGGTAGGCTAGGCTAAGCTAAGCTAAGCTAGGTTATGGTAGGTAGGCTTGGCTGGGCTATGTGGACTTGGCTAGGCTAGGGTATGGTAGCATAGGCTAGGTAGGTTAGGGTAGGCTAGCTTAGGCTAGGCTAGGTTGGGTAAGATAGGGCAGGTTAGGCTATGCTAGGGTAGGGTAGGCTAGGCTAGGGTAGAGTAAGCTAGGCTTGGCTAGACTAGGCTAGGCTACACTAGTCTGAGCTAGGTAAGTTAGGGTACGCTAGCGTAGGCTAGGGTAGGGTAGGCTACTGTAGTCTATGTAGGGTACGGTAGGGTACGGTAGGACAAGGTATGGTAGGCTAGGGTAAGCTAGGATAGCCTAAGCTAGGCTAGGCTATGGTAAGGTAGGATAGGCTAGGGTATGCTAGTTAGGATAAGCTTGGGTAGGTTAGGATAGGCGAGGCTATGCTAGGCTTAGGTAGGTTAGGATAGATTAGGTTAGGATATGTTAGGCTAGGGTAGGGTAGAATAGGCTAGGTAGGGTGGAGTATGCTAGGCTAGGGTAGAATAGGCTAACGTAGGCTATGGTTGGCAAGGGTAAGCTAGGCTAAGCTAGCATAGGTTAGGCTAGGGTAGACTAGGTTATGGTAGGCTAGGCTAGGCTAGGATGGGATAGGCTTGGCTTAGGTAGGCTAGGCTAGGCTTAGGATAAGGCATGTTAGGTTAGGTTAGGTTATGCTAGGGTAGGCTAGGTAGGCTAGCCTAGGATAGGTTATGCTATGCTAGGTAGGGTAGGGTAGGCTAGTGTAGGCTAGATAGGGTACGGTAGAGTAGGGTAGGCCATGGTAGGTTAGGCTAGGGTAGGCTAGAATAGACTCTGATAGTGTAGGGTAGCGTAGCATAGGGTACGCTAGCTAGGTTAAGCTTAGGTAGGGTAGGATAGGCAAGGCTAGGCTAGATTTGTAGGTTATGATATGCTAGGATAGGTTAGGCTAGGCTAGGCTAAGCTAAGCTAAGCTAGGTTATGGTAGGGTAGGTTAGACAAGGGTAGGGTAGGATAGAGTAGGGTAGGCTAAGCAAGGATAGGATAGAGCAGGGTAGTGTAGACTTGGCTAGGCTAAGCTAGGGTAGGATAGTGCAAGGTATTGTAGGCAAGGGTAGGCTAAGGCAGGGTAGGTAGGCTAGGCCAAACTAAGTTAGGGTAAGATAGGCTAGTGTAGGATAGGGTAGTCTAGGGTATGGTTGGCTAGTTTAGCATAGACTAGGCTAGGGTAGCATAGGCTAGGTTAGGTTAGGCTAGGCTAAGCTAGGCTAAGCTAGGCTAGGCTAGGGGAGGATGGGATAGGCTAGGGTTAGGCAGGCTAGGCTAGGCTTAGGATAGGGTAGGCTAGGCTAAGCTAGGCTAGGCTAAGTTATGCTAGGTAGGCTAGGTCAGCTACGGTAAGCTAGGTAGGTTAGGTAGGTTAGGTAGGCTAGGGTTGGGTAGGGTGGGCCAGGGTAGGTTAGGGTGGGTTAAGGTAGGGTAGGTTAGGGTAGGGTAGGCAAGGCTCAACTACGGTAGTGTAGGTTAGCATAATGTAGGGTAGGCTAGCTAGGCTAAGCTTGGATAGGGTAGGATAGGCTAGTGTAGGCTAGGGTAGTCTAGGGTAGGGTAGGCTAGGTTAGAGTATGGTAGGGTAAGCTAGGGAAGGGTAATCTAGGGTAGGGTAGGTTAGGGTAGGGTAGGCAAGGCTAGTTTAGTGTATAGTAGGCTAGGGTAGGGTAGGCTAAGGTAGGCTAGGGTAGGCTAGGCAAGGATAGGTAGGTCTGACTATGTTATGGTAGGGTAGGTTAGGCAAGGTAGGGTATGGCTAGGGTAGGCTAGGGTGTGATACGTTAGGCTAGGGTAGTGTACTCTAGGCTAGGCTAGACTAGGCTAGGCCAGTGTAGGCTAGAATATGCTAGGGTAGGCTAGGCTTAGGTAGGGAAGGCTAGGAGAGGTAATCTGAAATGTTTAAACTTGAAGATTTTTAACAATTTGTATTTTAGGCTAGGCTAGGCTTGGCTAGGATAGGCTAGGGTAAGCTAGTCTAGGGTAGGCTAGGGTAAGCTAGTCTGGGGTAGGCTAGGGTAGGCATCCTTAGGCAAGCCTACGATAGGCTACCCTATATTAGGCTAGGCTAGGCTAGCTTAGGGTAGGGTAGAGAAGGCCAAGCTATTTTAGGCTAGCCTAGCCTAGCCTAGGCTAGGTTAGGACAGGGTAGAGAAGGCAAAGCTAGTTTAGGCTAGCCTAGCCTAGGCTAATCTTAGAATAGTGTAGGCTAATCTAGTTGAGGCCTTGGTAGACTAGGCTACTCTAAGTGAGGCTAGGCTAAGCCAGGCTATGTTGGGTTACACTCAACTAGTTTAGGCTAGATTAGACATGTGTTAGGCTATGTTAGATAATCTAGTTTATGATAGGTTAGGCTAGGCTAGTTCAGGATAAGCTAGTTAAGGTAAAGCTAGGCTAGGAAAAGTTATTTTAGTCTAGGATAGGCTAGGCTATGCTAGATTAGGCCAGGCTAGATCAGCCTAGTGGCTAGGCTAGATTGGGGTAAGCTAGATTAGCCTATATTAGATTCGATTAGGCTACGCTAGGCTAGGCTAAGTTAGGTTAGGATAGGCTAGATTAGGCTAGGCTAAGCTAGGAGAGGCTAGATTAGGATAGGTTGGATTAGGCTAGATTAGGTTAAGCTATGCAACACTAGTATAGGCTAGGCTATAATAGTGTATGCTAGATTAGGCTGGGCTGGGCTAGGCTACGCTGATTGTACGAATGATGCCCTAAATCCTCATATAAGGAAGATGTGTAGGTATTATGATGGTTTATGCCTTTGTGTGAAACATGTTTTAGTCTAGCCTTTAGCTACATATGTGATGATTTCACTCCATGAATTGTAACACTAATATGTACAATTTCATATCCATATAGCTATGGATAGAAGGAATATATACCATCATTGAAAATTTAGAACATCATTGTTGAGATATAGAGAGGTTATTAAAAATTATTTGGTGTGCTAGTAACATATTAATTGGTTCTTTCATGTCTACTAATATGCTTGATTCCACGAGGAATAATGAAAAACACAATTTTATGAGTCTAGGAAACTATAGATCTTTGAACTCTGTGGCCACTAATTATGTGTTGTCACAATATATCCACTTGCTAGCAACAGAAGTTGTAAAGGGAGAGTATATACCAATCATATATCTATCTATATTAGATAAAAATGTTGAGGGATGCCTAGAGAGGAAAACATGCATCTTAACCTAGATTATGCAATGTAGGGATTATTTGAGGTAAATAAAAGTTAATTGCTATTATGTTGTTTTCAGCTAGCCATAAATCTAGTGCAGTCAAAATATCAACATAAAAGTTAAATTGTGACACTCTCTTTAAAGGATGAATTTTGTGTTGAAATATATTTAGATTACTACAAAATAAATAATACCAAAAAGAACCTTTTATTGTATGCCTCTTCTCAGAAACAATTAACATACATTTTCAAAGTTTTTATGAATTTTAGGTAAATAAAATATTTTATTAATTTTTTAAGTTGTTATTTGAACTATAATTTTGATCATTTAGTCCAATACAAAAGTCATGAATATTGAAGGAATTGTAATTTTAAAATAATAAAATTTAAAAATTATAAAGGTTACAGAAAACTAATCAATATTATCTAGAATTTTCTATTAGTTTTTTCATTTTGTTCACCATTTCATGTCGTGGACAAAGAAAATATGAGGACCATTACATTCTATGTATCAGGATTATTGATATTATTTATGTGTTTATGTGATTTACAATTATATTCAACACTTTTCACATTTTCATAGATATATAAATTAATTTTAAATGTTAGGAGACATCAATTCATTCTTCATAAACATCCATACTTTCCTTATAATGCATCTTCTATACAAACTATGCTAGATCCATCTTAAATTCAAACCTATTAAGTAGATAGAGTGATAACGTCTTTCAAGTTGCAAACCTTTCTTTGAGTTTTGCGCCCAAAAAAGAGGTTTTCATGTTGAAATATTTGATCCCTCTTAGTGCTTGATAGATCGAAAGTAAAGATAGATCTCTGTTGGTTTACCTCCATAATAAATTACCTTGTGTTATCTATAAATTTAAGGTGGAATTAAAGCACAACAAAACTGTTCAAAAAAACAAATTCAAAAACCAATGTTAAATTTCAACAACGAACTCTCTTTCACTCTCTGTAACTCTTGCTCTATCTCACCCATGCTATCCCTCTCTCTCACAATGTCTCTTAATCTTTTTCTCTATGAATCTTACTGTGTGTCTCTTGCACTCTCTATGATATTTTATCATTCTCTCTCTCTCTCTCTCTCTCTCTCTCTCTCTCTCTCTCTCTCTCTCTATGTCAATCTCTCACCCTCTCATTCTTTGTCTTACTCCCTCTCTTCCCCTCTCTCTCTCTCTCTCTCTCTCTCTCTCTCTCTCTCTCTCACTCCCTTTCTACTTCCTCTTCCCTTCCCCCCTCTCTCCTTCTCTCTGTTTCCCTCCCTCTCTTCATCTATATCTCAATTTCTTTTTTTTAAACATTTTGCCTGAGTTATTTGCTTGTTTTTTTATATATATTACTCCTGCTCTACTAGGGTTCAGACCCAAAGCCCTAGCAAAACATAACTCTATCGGAAATGAGAATGCAAAAGAAATGAAGAAATAAATCGCATTTTCAAAGAAAACTAATGCTAAAATATTACCAGACCCCGCATATTATAAGTTACGTTTTAAAGTTTGGCGGGTCCACGTTATGTATGGTGACACCACAGATAAACGTTGATCGCGATTAGCGATTGGGTTCCAGACCCGAAAATTTATATGGTGTATTTTACAACAATGACGGGTCCAAAATAATATGAAATCTATATATATGCATATGATCCCACCGATCACAATATGCAATAAGGGCGGGACCCGAGTACAACGGGTCCGCCTTTACACAGATATGTTGATAAACATTGATTGCGATTTGTAATGGCTGGACCCGATATTACATTCGTTATGGTTAATTCTTCCGTTGGGTCTATGGCCATTATAACATTTATATAATATATATATATATATATATAATATGGTTCCTGTGCTGAATTACGATATTATGATAATTTTAATTATAAAAGGTTTTTACACATAAATCCAACATTTTCATAGTTATGCGGCCTAAGGGTGCATAAGTTAAGTTTTCTAGGGGTCATCAGGCCGATTGCGATTTGTGATGGAAGTTAACAGAGCCCTATATGTGTGGATTTGATAGCTTATAAAGTAGGATTTACTCTTTTTGAGTTCCGTATTAATGAGAGGTTAACGTTAATTTCGCTTTGTAATGTGGAAAATCAGGTATTAGAGCCGAAGTTGAAAAGCAAGACAGATATGATATATATTTCTTTGCATTTTGGCCAATCAGAATGCCCAAGATTATACAAACTAAACACATTACATTACAGCTAAGAGGAACTAAGCATCATTAGAGTGTTTATAGAGGAATTTAGCAGTGAGCCAACAAAACAAGCTAGTAGTTACCATCTCTTTCTAAATTCAGTTTTGTTTTGTTAATTCTTGTTCTTCAAGGTTTTTTTACCCTCTGTAAATTCTCTAGGAGTTTTCTTTCATATAGTTAGAAAGTAATTAGATAGGTTTCAGAAATCAATAACTGTTCCACAATGTATACAAAGTGGAAAATTTTCTAAGAAAGGGTTGGAATTTTGGAGAACCAGGCCACTATATTCCTGATAACATCATTGATTAATGAAAAAACCAGAATTTTCTAGGAGTTGTTACATATAATTTGTAAGTTTCACTATCATGTGTCATGCAATGTTTTCTTCTTTTTAAGTGTATTAATGAAGCTGCAGGGTAAAATCCCTTTAAGAGAGCTCC
>APFE030017885.1:0-12465 GCA_000404065.3 Pinus taeda
TATATATACAGATATTTTTGGTTTTTTGGTGGTGTAAATGTGTTTCTAAATGTTTTTTGTAACAAATTTTTAACTTTAGTAAATGTTTTACTTCTCATGCATGTTGTTATAAAAAATGAGACAAATGCCAATCCAATACATAGTTAGCTAATGAATCAACAACTGTATTAAATTCTCAAGGAACATGTTCATATGTGATTATTTCAAATCGACGTTCCAATAGTCTCACCCTTGGATAATTACGTAACAAGGTTGGATTACGAACGTGATAATGGTTTGTCAATTGCATAATGACCAGTTGGGAGTATAACCTGACCACCAGATTGGAGATTTCCCTTGATGACGCTTCCGTGAGAAGCAAAATGATGGACATGTAATTGGCAATATTGATGGTGGCAGTACCAAGAAAGACTCCCCCGGAGCAAAATAGTTCTAACTCGGGTCTATCAATGACCCAAGCAGTTGATGCAATGTGTTGTGTGTGACGATTGGCACCATCCGCGTATCCTACGTATGCTAAGGGCAATGAAAACATCTGCATTGCAAGAAGAATGTATGAGACAAGTACTCCACTAAATAACAAAACAATCCAATCACATAAAAAAGGTAAGAAAAAATTATGAATACATAAAATTACAAAGCACATTCCTAGCACGACACTAAACATAATATTTTTTCAGATAGAGCCCGTATGTGGACTCCCTGAGTGGGATTCCATCAGTATGCCCTCGAGAGAAGGAATTTCGTTATGACATAGGGACCTAGCCATATGGGTTGAAGCATGCATGCCTCCAAGAGATTATATTTTAGATGATATAGCGATACGAAATCGCCCTCTTGGAAAAAACAAAACCTAACCGCTTTTTCAAATTCAGTTTGTACCCACTCCTTGTGAGCTGCGAGTGCCAAATCGACATTTCGATGGGTTTTATCTAGTTGTTTGAGGTATAGTAGGCATTCTTCTTCAGCAATTGGGCTGGGCATAGGTTCAACTGCTATTTTGAGGGAAGGAATTGGCCACCCATTTCATTTTGCCTCGTCGTAAATTTGGATCTCATGCACGACAAATGACGGATTAAATTTGAGCATTTCCGAATGAAATAAACAAATTCTTCATGGAATTCCTCATGCAGGTAGGTGGAGCTTGCAATTTCCTCAGGACTGCAATCTGCTCTCATCTGGGTGTCTTCCATGGTGTCTATCATGACTGAAATATCTATGGGCAATGACCTGGAAGTGTCGTCCATATTTTCATCCACCCCAAGAGTTTGAATGCTTGTATAGGGTGGGGAAATGATTTCATTTGTGTCAGAGGACAAGACTTGAAGAGGCATCATGTCTGAGTCAGATGTTGGACCCCAAATATGCCAATCCTCCCAATGTTGCTTTCCAAAACTCATGATTTCTCGAATGGTTGCGTCCATTGATGGGATTTGATTGCATGGATCTAAAGGAGGAGCGGTTATGGGAAGGGGGGTGGTACCGTCGGTGATAGCCAACATGACTAGAGATGTGGATGCTAATTGAATGCCTTGGTAGGTCGATTCAGCTGGTGACAGCGGCATCTAGTCTTCGAATGTGTCAAGGTCTGAAGGTGCTGTTAAGATCCAGGGATTAGTCAGTTCATGAGGAATTGATGAAAGAATGTTGACTTATTGTGGAACCTGCAGCGAAGGAAGAGGAAAACAACCCATCAAGGAGGAAGCCTTCAACAGACTGGTACCTATACTGACAAAACTATCAGTTACACCTCTTACTAGGGGTACGGAGCCATTTGGTAATGGTGAATAATCAGGGGTGCAGGAAGACAACTAATCCACTGTAATGACCTCTCCATCCAATGGAAATAGGATGATATGAAAGACAGTAGATACGACAACCATCATGGCATATGTCCAACTGTGACCCAACAATAGATTATAGTCAAGTTCCTTGTTCACTACTTCTACGTCCACCATTACTGTTTTCCCATCCAAAGTGATAGGAAAACTGGCTAAGTATCCTTTTGGGACAAAGATGTGGCCGTCGAAAGCTTTAAGTGAGTTTGACGGTAGGGAGAGGGTTGGGGAACCTAGGGAAAATGAACATGAAGCCGACATGACGTAGGTTGAAGCATCTTTGTCAATGACAGTTCGATGTATACCATATGCACCTGAAATGCAAGTTGGTAGGAAAGGGGAGGTTTACACTTGTCCATGTCAAAATTAGCAAGCATGGAATTTGTGGGTTCAATACCCCCGATAGCTGAAAGCAAAGCTTTCATTTGGCTAGGGCATGTTTGTACGACTTTGAACGCTGACATAGCCGATGGCACTTGTTCCAAATCCTCTACGATGTTGTAGGTTTTGGCAGCACATATAGATGTGTTGTGAATTGTGCATCAAAGTGCCCCCTTGGAGGGTCGAATTATAAAGGCCTCAACCGGCCTTTCGGTATGCAAATCATTGGGTGGCGATGGGTTTTGATCTGCAGATGGTTCTGCTGCCGGAGCGACAGGAACTCAATAAGATTTAGCTCTTGTGGCTAGTTCTACCATTTCAAATGTGTAAACGGTAGAACTTCCTTCACCAGCTAAAGGCTGCCCCTTGACATGGGTTGCGGTTGGTTGGCAACGAGATTTTTCTGTTGTTGAGTAGGAAAAGGATTTCTAAGGACAGAAGGTGCCTTACCAGAATCTTTCTTAGCAAGGTAATCCGTGCATTCTTGAAGACGTGGACAATGCTAGGTTACGTATTCTTCAAGATAGAGTTTGCATGAATAGTTGGTGCCTTTATCCTTTTCTGCATCAGTAGGGGCAACGACCTTCTGTTTCAGGTTGAGCTACTTGGATGACTGCTCCTTAGAAGGAGCGGTCTTGTTCTTATTCTTCTTGTTCTTGCTACCGGATTTCTGTGTAGACTGCACAGAATTAACTATGGTGGCAGGAAGATCAGTCTCTTTGGTAGAGGGGTCCACTACCAGCTCGACAATCGAACCATTAAGTTGTTTTATAGTGACCCCAGAGGTTGCGCCGACGATCCCATCGGTGTGCACTCCAAGGTGCTGAGTGGTGGGAGGATTGGGGTTACCGAGAGCATAGGGGATAATGTCGTAGAGAGTGCAAGACTATAAATAAATCAAATCTAAGTGCTAGGTACGACGTATGGATTGGTCCTCTCTGACCGCACCACCAAGAGAGACATCTCTAGCGATTTGTGGGAGTAATGACTTATAGAACCAGTCTGTTAAGAGAAAATTGGGGATGGTAGCTTTGACTAACCTCCGCCTACGTCTCCATTCATGGATATGATTGAAGATGTGGGTGGCGGTATCCTGACAAAACAAAGTAAGGAGCTCTGTCCCTATCTCATAACGGATAGGTAACTGAAATTTCTTTAGGAACTCCATCGCTAAAGCGTCAAAGGTATTCACTGACGCATGTAGTAACTCAATATACCACTTTGATACATTGCCAGTGAGGGTGCAGGGAAAAAGATGTAACTAGACACTATCATCCACCATAGAGTTAGAAACACACTAGAGATGATAGGTGGTGACATGAGTGCCCGGATCCTCCCCTTATTTTCCGTCAAACTTAGGAATGTTCGTTAGTATTTTATGCGGGATCGGTGGCCATTGTAAGTTATGGTAGATGGGGTTGTTTGTCAACTTGTATAAGTCAGGAATATCCAATGTTGCCAAAAAAGGCAAATTGCTGGGTACCCCCGACTCGGACCATGGTGATGACGGATGACCTGAGGAGCTTTGTGCTCCTCCCATCGTTTGGTTCCCCATGGTGTACATGTGTTGCGTGGTGTAGCAGTTGCTTTGTGGTACAATGTTGTACAGTGGATTTCCATGAGGATTTTGATACTGGGGTATGAAGTTGCCCCCAGTATAAGCGGTTCCCCCTTGACTCATCTGAGCTTGTGAGTAGGGTGCACCCATGGATTGGGTGGGAATCCCTTGTGGATTCCCAACCAACATAGAACTAACCATATGGCTTTGATTGATAGAGGGAACACTCATGTCAATTAGTAACTGTCCATGCATGCCTAAGAATGGCGGGGGAACTGTGACATTCCTCGCCGGCATGTGCATATTGGGAACTGCCCTAGATATTTGAATCTGGGGGTTGGAACTATACAATGGCAACCAACCTTGTTGTTGGTAAACTGGAACCATTCCCATAGTGCTGCATTGAGTGTTATATGGAGCACTATATGTGGCACTAGTCAAAGGTATGCTTTGTGGTACCATAGGAGTGGAACCTGGCATTTTCTAGTTTCCACTTATAGAGGGTGTTATGTGAGTTGCAGTACCTAGGACGAATGGGATAGCAGGATTCCACATTACTGGTGTTGTAATGACCGTCGACTGGGGAAGTGGTAGAGGACCAATAGTGTCTCTATAATTCCACAACCCTTGAGGCGTCGACTGGATAGATGGGAAAGTTCCACCTACTGAAGAAGGAAGTACAGGTACCGTGGGAATAATGATAGGTTCTGACAAATCTGTAAGTAGAGTGTTAAAATGAGGAAGAAATCCTTCCATAAAGAAATCCTCTGGCAAACTAGAATCATTGGTCGTCCACACAGATCCTGTGTGAAATTAGGAGACTAATTCCTTGAAGATGAGGAATCTGAGTCAATGGAACTCAGCGGATCCTCCACAATGAGTGGAGGAAGTCCTAACAATCATTTGGATTAACGATGAGGGCCAGATGTAGCCACGATGACTGTTAATTTTCATCAAATATATTTTAATGTGATATTCTTTAAAGTGTCACAAATGATAGCACTCAGGTACCTAAAAAGAAAAAATAAACTGAATATGTCAATCGACAAACAGAGGGAAAAATACCTAGTCTGATAAGCACCGGTTATTGGAGATGAAACCAAGTCTCTCAATGAATAATAGAGAAGGATGGCTAAATGTACGGTTACGGTTACTTTTGAGCTTCACTCGAACCTCAGATTGAGGGGCCAAGTACTCTTGTGAAGACGAGCACCCTCCCAAAAACTGAAGATAATGTAGATCCATCCATTTTAGGTACTAGGACAGCCTGTCTAGTCACCTTAGGTAAGTACCTAGAAGTTTTGGCCACTAGAGATACCTCAAACCACATACATTACCAGGGGGGACATAGTCATAGACAACACACTGTGTGGGCAGGATACCTGAGTCCCCAACTCAAATCTGAAATCCCTGAAGGGACCCCCAATACACAAAATGCCCAAAAGAGTTGTAAGAGAAGGTGGGCTACCTTCAATTACAGTCCACTGTTGTCTCTTATTTCACTCTGTTGTTAGTTGAGTTGTCCTGGTAATATGAGTGCAGAAGGATTTTTCACTTTCACTCACATGCTTATCCCAAGGTCGTAATCTAGCTAATTTTGGTTTGCTCAAAAACTGATTGATTTTAATGTAAATTTTAGTGTAATTTCTTATTTCTCTTTGGTAGGGGTGTTAACGTATGAATATGGTGAGACTCTCGACTCAATAAACCTTGCAAAACAATTCTTTGAAAAAAAAAAAATCAATTTCTTATGAAAACAAGTCTTATTCTATACATATATCATTTCACATATTCATGGATTCATTAGTGCATCTAAAGCCATTCAACACTTGCATAACCAAAAGTTTCTTTTCTCAATATTCCCTAGCAACTACCAAAAACCAAAATGAAGCAGCCTACAACTATTTCAAAAGAAGGAGATATACAGTTTATCAACTTTTCTTTCAAAAAAAATGTCTTTTAAGAGAGAAAAACTAAAACATTTTCTTAAAAATAAAATTTCAAGACACCAAATTTGTTAACATGATACTATTGCAGATCTTACTTTAGCCCCTGAGACAAGTTCCCCCCCTTTTGGTCCACAAAATCTTCTAAAAAACATGGAAATTGGAGACTAATGCTCTGTTTCTTTGTAAACAGAGAGTTAGTTTGGCCACTAACGCTCCCTGTGCACAGTCAAAGAGATTTATAAATCTCTGTGTAGACTAGCAACCTACGTTAGTGAGGGGAATAGCTCAAAAAGAGGGCTTTTAGGATCAGTTTCTGAGGAGAATGAAACTTCACAGGATGCAACAAGATAGATGGTGGATCAAAAAAGGATTTGAAGAAGCGGGAAGCTCATAGAAGAAAGAGAAGATATGAGAGGAGTCCAGGTAACCGAGAACTAGATTTATAGTCCCCAGTGGATTCACCAATTTTGTTGTGGGCTAAAATGCACGAGATGAAAACTACACTCAAAGGCCTTCTTGGGACCTTCAACAGACTGTAATATTATCTGCAAAAGCTACTAGTTACACAAATGTTCATCTATCAAACATAAATTGACAGGGTATGGAAAGAGGATCACCTTTAGTTCCTTCTAGATTCGCTTAGGGATCTCCGTGTGGCAAGAAGAACTCCTTCTAAGCTAGCTCCAAGACAATTCCTGCATAAAGGAAAAGGCAAACCAATCATAGCATATGCTTCTGAAAACTAATGTAAGAATCTATAACAAACATGTATAAATGTATAACTTAACTACTCAACTCGACAAGCAACCGAATGAACAAATAAATGCACAATATCACCAACACTTTGGAGTAGGGAAAACAACTGCAACTCTATATTCAGAATGGAAGAGTGATTACAACAATCCATTGTATCAGCATTCCTTACCCCTTCTTCCTCTCTCTCTCTCCTTCTTTTAGCTAGCTCCTTCAAGAATATGATAGTTCACAATATCTCTATGGGTTATCCTTCCAAATACTCTGACCCTTTTGCAATGGCCCTCTCGTTGCTTATATAGTAATCGAATTAGGGATACCAAGCTCCATCTAGAGTTCATTAGGGAAAAAACCATGAACCTACCTTGTTTACAAGCTTTTTCCCATTTTCCTTCATTCTCAGAATAGAATTTCTCCAAATATCTTGATTTTTGGAGTTTCCTTGCTTTTCTTGCACAAATTTAGGGATTTAATATCTAGATATTTATGAGCAAATTAGTTGGCATGACCTTCTGAACATCACTTAAGTTCACTAATGCTCCCCTTGGTCTAAAAACAAGAGTTAGAAGGGTGACCAACACTCCTTTATGCTTGTTAAAAAGATTTATAAAGTAGTTTTTCGGTGTATAGAGAGCGTTAGTGTGGATTCTAGGCCTGCAATTGTGGTCATTGCTTCAGTCATCTTGTCTTTTGCCTCTGAGTTGATTAGGAGGTCAGTTTTTCCTATAGCAAACGTATATGAATTTGATTATGGAAATGAAATATTATTGACTTGCTAATACTGATTCACGCCCCCCCCCCCCCCTTCTCAGTATTATTTCCAACACATGCTATCATACAACGGGGACAAAGGAGCCATATCAGTGTACCCAGATGCAATGAAGGCAAGGGTTCGCTTCAGCAAGATGTCACCATTGAGCACATGAACACTGTCATGGATGACCAAGCTTGGCATCAATTCACCACCATTGACCATCACAAGGATGTCAAAGAGTTGGTCTCACCACAAAGGTCCAGGTGTTAATGATGTCTTGCATCGCTTGCTCAAGTTGTTTTGTCTCACATGGGTATGTGCATTGTAATGTAACATCTTGTCAAGTGTAAGTTTAGGTTGTGATAGTTGGATGTAATATTCATAGAGTAGATGAATATTCATGAGGGTAGATGAACTTTCACAAAGGGATGTAACAGTCATATGTCCCTCATAACTCATTGTAGAGGCTTTTAGTCAACCAAGCTTCTGATAGGAGTATCTTAGAGAAAGCTTGGATAGTATTGTAACATGCCTTGGATTATCCACTATGCAGAGCTAGTATATCTCTTTGGAGGAGCAAGCGGTTGTAGTTGTAATGTTCCTCTATCAGAACTAGTGGTTGGACATGGATGTATTGTATGGCCGAAACTTACACTTCTTAATATAACAGAGCCAACACATTTTATGCATATTTCGTATTGTATTCCAAATATCTTGTTTACTCTAAATGATATATGTATTTGTTTGCTTACACATGCATGTATGGACTATTCTATATAAGTATGTATGAATCTTATTAAAATGTGGTTGATTGGCTTAACCATTACTTTGGATTGCTCACTAACTTGCCTTCCATGTTTTGATGCATCTTCACTCTTGTATTCCCTTCCAAGCCGCGTACTATTATAGGTTTCCAAGAGGCGCACTCACCCCACTTTCCATGTGTTAGAACCATTCATGCACCTTCCTTGACTCATCACAGCTACCACACCCTTGCTACCAATAGGGACATATTACTTTCCTCTGTGTTAAACCGCGGTCAAGGCATTACCATACGACCCACTACTGGGACTCCTACACCAAATGGTCTGAGGTCTAATTGGGACTTCTTACTAGGGAGATCCCCTGACATGTTGGCGGGTCCAACACCATCAACATTTTTGGAACTATAAGGAGGTCCAGATGACATGATGTGCCCTCTCATCCTGTTTTGAACCTTTGCATATCTATCATGGAGTCTTGCACTCTACTCCCTCCACAATGTTTTTCACATGCCGAATTTGTCACCATCACTAGGGAATTCTTTGATATCTTGTCCACATACACATATTATGGTGAAGACGAAGTGGCCTGGACTTAGTTTTTACATGACATCCTTGCATTTCTTCATGAGGATGATGGATGTTCTGATGAATAGACCCATCTACTCCTTGCATACACACTTCGGGAATCTCCACATCGATGGCTGTGCAAGCTACCAGCTGATAGTGTGCACTCACTTCAGCACTTCTGTGATCGCATTGAAGATACCTTCTATCATTTTGATCCTAAATATATTTACCAAGAATTGTTACAACAACGAAAGAATCTGCATGAATCACCTATGGATTTGTAGTTTCAAGCCCCAAAGAGCCAGATGAAATTTCCTTACCTTTGGGATAGATTCTGGTATTGTCTTAATATGTCAATCCATCCCAAGAAGAAGTTCAAGCTCAAACCCATCTCAGCATGCTTCAGTGATGGAGTTGTGCAATCATGAGGATACAGTCGCTGTCACAAGTGACTGTCCACCATCCCCTCGTCAAACAGCTCCACCATCGCAAAGTGATGTGGGAGAGCATGAACACACATTTGTTGAATCGTCATGTCCCCTTGACATCTCTCCTTCCAATTTTAGCACAGACTTGGTTGCGAGTCCTATACCTTGTCACATGTATTTTGTACCTCAACCTCCATCTTCATATTCTGATCATCCTCTGGATAACATTGTCTTGTATTCTTCCATTCCGAACTCTACACTTGTTTTGAATGAGGATCGATCTATCGACGGAGATGGTTTTGTACAACCAACATGTGCTGGCATTCATGAAGAGAATGACGAGGAGCTTCAACACCCACTGTAGCAGGGGACCATCCCTGTCTATCCATACCTCCTCTGTTTTTTCCTAACATCCTTGATGATCCTACCATCCCTAATTTTTCATGTGCATCTCCATCCACGGATGAACCCATTGTTGATCATTCACAGGAAACACCAGATATCAATCCATTATCTGATAACAGAGAGGACCAATCATTCATTGAAAATCCACTCAACCTTTCATATGCTTTTTCCATAAACGTAGAGGGTGAACATCCTTTCTTCTCATCTACCCCTCTATGTCATTAATCAAATCATGAGGATGCTAACCAACATGCTGAGTTTTCTGATCTTGGCTGTCATGATTTCTTTACGTCATCCTCTGATCATGATTTTGGTTCACTCGTTGTTAATCTATCAAAGCCACTAGTCTACGATGATCTATCTATCGACGAAGTTGAAACCCCCCAGACTGTCAAGGCACTTCAGCTCAAGCTAATGGTTATGCTAGGCCCTCGCTGTCTTGAGGTTGGTCTCACTTCCAATCAGGAAATTGTTCAAACACCTGAAGCTCCTCATCACTCATCTATATGCACTGAAGAACAATCCAACACTTAGATTTCACTTCCTCCACTTGAACTACACGATCCCATCTCTCATGCATTGGAGGAATCTTAAGAATCAAGCACACTTGCACAACGTAAGTGGTCTACCTTTCTCATGTTTTCTTGCATGTCACGATCAAGGGAATTCATACACTCAACATCTATATGCAGTGTAACACAACAACATGGAAATGCCACAGAGTGCATGTCATGCACTTTCACTCTTCTTTGTTATGTAGACACTTGTAAGATCAAAGTGTGTCTATTTTCATTGTTGTATATTTCACATTTGCTAGTTCACACAACTTTGTTGGTCGTGACCCATGCCTTCACCAACATGGATCAACCAATGCATCAGTGGCTACATTGGAAATATCACTTCCCGTGATCAAGCCCATGCACCGTTAACTTAGGAGTAGGAGTAGTGTTTTCTTTCAACTTTCTTTCTTTCATGCATGTTTTATTTCTTGCTTTACATGTTTGTTTGTCTACTTTCTTGCTTGCTTAATCACTTTGCTTTCAGATTTACTTCTGCTTCTACTTTTCTTTGTTGTTTGTTTGCTTGTTTTTCTTCATAGGTTAGTTTCACATGAAACCATGCATGACTCTTGAAACAAGTTGGGTAAAGTACAAGAGGGCTTGTGCAGCTATCACTACTTGGTTATATGTCATCCTACCTTTGTATGAAGAACTTGTTACTTTTAGTCCATGATATGTCGATGGAAAATATGTACTGTTCAAAGTGAACCTTGGTGAAAACACAATGCTTGCAGCTAACTAATGTCACCTACTCTAGTCGGTTGTTTTTGAATTAACCCTTGGCAACTCAGTCAAGTAGAGTAAGATGAGGGGGAAAACCTTAACAGGAACATCAAAAGTATATAATAAACTACTACTCTGAAGGAACAACCTCTTCTGCTCTCAATAAGTTGGGATCCCTCTTCCACCTTTGAAATGAATAAGTGTTATGCAAAGTTAAGAAAAATGAAAAAAAATAAAGAGTGAAAATTTTCAAAAATGAAAAATGAATAAGGCGAAAGAAGAGAAAAGCTTCTTGCGCAATGAGGTGATGCAAGTAACTCCACTGGAGTACTGACCAGGCTTGTTGGCAGTGGAGCAATGCTTGTGTTCCTGCGTGACTTCATTGGGGTACTGTCCAGGCCTGCTGGCAGTGGAGCAACACCAAAGATGAAATTAAGACTCTAACGACTATACTACTTGTGCACCGATATACCACATTTTCCTTTGAGATAACCTAAGGTAAATTAGCTATGCCAAAGAATCTATAATGTTTTGTTTTTTTGAGTGATTGGAAGACCAATGAACTATTTGTTGGCATTATGGCCAAAGTGTTGTCCTTGATGGCAACCTATTCAGGTGATGGATCCTATACAGGACAGTAGCAGAGATTGATGATCAGCTATCAAATATTGGAGAAAATAAGAGGTACGCAGGTACACCTTACATAAGGTGCGTACACGCAGGCCAGTGTTACATAAAGTGCGTACATACCCGCAGTTATCCAGTTCATGGGGTGCGTACCCCTAGTGCACACACTTCAAGATAGTTAAGCGCCCACACATGGGGTTCTCTCATGGTATTTAGCCGTCGGTATTGAGTTATCATGGTTTTGGTTCGTGGTATTGATTATTTTATTATTATTATTGAGCCCCATGATCCTTGATTTAAGGAAGAGCTTACCTATATAAAGAAGAGGAGATCATTTGGCTTAGATATGTGTTTTGGGTTGAATATCTTAAAGAGCTAGATCTGAAGTTCTAGTGATGGGGTATGAGAGGTGCCTAGATCTAAATAAGGCGAATCTACTGATGGATTGAGATCTCTTCGTCGCATGTTCAGATCTGTAGATCTGACTGTCTGGGTTGTTCTTGAAGTCTCGAAATTATCTATGTCTGAAGGTACGCAGGTCCAGTAAAAGAGAAGTGCGGAGATACGCAGGCGCAGAAGCATTGCAGGTGCGCAGATACGCAGGAACAGAAGCACTGAAGTTGCGGAGGGGCGCAGGCAGCTCATTGAACGCAGAGCGCACATACGCAGGAAGACTGTGAGACACAGTGCGCACATACGCAGGGGTGAAGTTCGATACAGTGCGTACTTATACGCAGCTGTTATATGGGGGAAGCTGCGTACTTCTCTTGAGATCTATTTTGCTGTACATGTCTATTATTATTGAGATCTGGGTTTTGATGTAATGTCTGATGTCTGATATCATGTTCTGGTAACAGCAGTCTGAAAAGTGATTGAATATATCTTTATGTGATATGATGAACTAGATCTGATTGTAGGGTCAGCACCTACGTACTAGTAAATGGATCAGCTAGTACAAGAGCTGAGGGGGTTGTAGCTCCCTTCCAGAAGTAGTTGGAAAACGAGAGAGGGTTGTAGCCCTCTGCAGGTTGTAGCCTGCATACTGGTAAAGGACTGCACCAGTATATTGTAAAAGAAGTTTCTCATTAAAGAAGAAAGAAACAAATTGCAGCAGGTGGTTTTCACCCACATTGGGTTTCCACCTTATATCTGGTGTTT